>VZSF01006221.1:0-10756 GCA_013398295.1 Chionis minor
GGCCGTGGTGGACACCTTCGTCTGGCAGAGCCTGGCCTCGGTGGCCATCCCTGGCTTCACCATCAACCGCCTCTGCGCCACCTCGCTGGCCCTGCTGGGAGCCCTCACCCGCTGGCCACTGCCGCTGCGCCGCTGGGCCACCACTGCCCTGGGGCTGGCCGCCATCCCCCTCATCATCACCCCCATCGACAGGTACGGGGTGGAGGGGGGGGGCACGCAGGGGGACAAGAGGGTGCCACCACCACGTCCCCATATGGCGGGGACATGCAGGTGCCACCACCCCTTCTCTGTATGGTGGGGACATGGGGACATGCGGGTGCCACCACCCCATTCCCGTATGGTGGGGACAAGCGGGTGCTACCATCCCATCCCGTATGGTGGGGACATGGGGACAAGCGGGTGCCACCACGCCCTCCCCATATGATGGGGACACGGGGACAAGTGGGTGCCACCACCCCCTCCCTGTATTGTGGGGACAAGCAGGTGCCACCACCCCATCCCTCTATGATAGGGACATGGGGACAAGCGGGTGCCACCATCCCATCCCCCTATGGTGGGGACAAGCAGGTACCACCACCCCATCCCCGTATGGCGGGGACATGTGGGTGTCATCACCCCATCCCTATATGGTGGGGACATGGGGACAAGCAGGTGCCACCACCCCCTCCCAGGGCAACTGGTCCCAGTGTGGGGTCAAGGCTCGGGGACACATGACATGGGGTGACACCAGGAGGGGTCCCCGCTCCCCAGGGGCTTTGCTGGGGTCCGGCTGGGACACAGCCCTGCAGGGATGGAGATTAGCGGGATCTGAGCTGGGGATTAGCGGGGTCAGGCCAGTTTGGGTGGGGCTGGGGCCCCGGTGACATGAGGGACAAGGTTGTGGTGGGGTTGGGGACAGCTGCCACCAGCCCCCACCTTGTCATGACCTCCGGGGACCCCGCTGACCCCCTCTTCCTGCCGCAGGAGCGTGGATTTCCTGATGGACTCCAGCCTCCGGAAGCTCTACAGGGCACCGGGAGAGCCCCCAGCCCCGCACTGATGCCCCCACTCTGGGGACGCTGAGGCACGATGCTGCTGCGGGGGTGCTGTGACCCCCCCCCCTCACTGTGAACCCTCTGGCTCCGGTGACAGCCCCGGAGCAGCCACCCTGCCCCACCGCTGGTCCTAATAAAACATTTCAAGCCTGGCCCTGCCTTGTGTGGTGCTTGGTGGCCATGCCGGAGATGGTGGGGACCCATCGCAACGTCCCCTCCTGAGGACGTGACAATTGGGTCAAGCTGGGTCCTGGGTGATCTCCACCCCACCAGTGGTCTTTGCAGCCCAGGTCACCCCACCAGCACCCCCAGGTCCTAGCTGGAACCCCTCCATCCCTCCACAGCCACTATCGGCCTCATGGACCATCCTGGGGACCATCCCCAAGGAGTTGCCACTATGTCCAAGATCTTCACTGGTGCCTCCAGGGACCCACATTCCTCCGGCCAGGAGCTACCACCCCCAGCACTGTGGGCTGCTCCTGGTACCACCAGGAGATGTGGCTTCCAGCTGTGGTGGCATGTCCTCAGCCTGTGGTGGCATCCACTCAGTATGACCAGGAGATGCTTCAGAGAAAAGAAAACCACCTTTTATTGGTGAGGAAGGGGGTCACTGGCTCACGCCGAGCTCTGGAGCCACCACATGTCCTTTCTCTGGCTCCTTGGGGACCAAAGACCCCACCACACTCCGCAGCTCGGTGTGGAAGGGACACTGTCGCCTCTGCTGCCACCGTTCCCCACTCAGGCGCCACACAGCCAAGGCCAGCCCCAGCAGAGGAAGAGGTGGCATCCAGACCACGGTGGGGTGGCTTGGTCCCTCAGATGGGTCCCCTGGCCCAGTGGCTTCTGCTCCCACAGGTGGGCAGGTCTTGGGGCACCACCGGGGAGCCCGTGCCAGGGCTGAGCTCACCTGGCGGTGGCTTGGCTGAAGAAGCATGACCTGGGGCCACGTCCCCAGGCTCCCGCAGGGTCCCACGCCGGCAGCAGGCAGTGCATGCAGACCTGCCAAGACATCAGCCCCGGGCAGGACGTGCCACCAGTGTGTCCTTCCTCAAGGACCCTGCTCTCCTTCCACCCAACCCCATGGGGGTGAGACCACCCCAGCAGGGAGCAGGCTGCCCCAGGTCATCCCCAGTAGGAACCTCTGTCCCACCACCAAGGGCATCACCCCGACCTCACCTCCTCCTCCTCAGGCTGATCCTTCAGGACAGGGATTGGGATGGTGAGCTGGAGAGCAGACATCCCTCTCCGGAGCTGGACAGACATTGACCCCAGCGTCTCCCTGTGCAGGCACCTGATCCAGGAGAGCAACACAGGGACATTCCCAGGCTGTCCCCAGACCCTGGACATCCTTCCCCAACAGGGCATCTTGCAGGACCTCTGGGTGCCTGGAGCAGCCATCCCCACCTCCCACCCACACTGACCCATGGCTGTTCACCACCAGGAAGACCCTCCTGGAGTGTCCCAGCTGCTCCGAGCTGGTCCTGTAGCACTGGTCCACACAGATCTTCAGGGAGACACCAGGGCTGAAGTCAACCCTGGCCTCCAGGTGGACAGCAGTGCCAACACCGAGCACCAGTGGCTTCTTCATGGCACTGGATTCTCCTACAGGAGAAGGGAGGGTTGGCTCAGTGTGACATCCCGGAGATGCTGTCTCACTGCAGATAGGGACATCAGACACGTCCCAGACTATCAGGCATAAGGCGTCTTTGTCTGCACCGGTGAGACACGTACCTGCCTGCAGCTCCCCAATTTCAGAGTCCACTCCCTGTCCCTGGAAGCCAAGAGCTGTCCTGGCTCTGTCACCCCAGTCTGGCTTCCCTGCCTGCTCTCCAGAGCTACAGCACCTTCCTGGTCCCTCCCCGTGGAGCCGAGGACCATGGCACCCATCAGAACAACAAGGGACAGCTGACCACCCAGAAAGCAGACCACGGAGTCAAGCACAGGATGGGGAACATCTCAAAGCACCAACATCCAAAGCCCTACACCCTCCGCAAGGCTGGGAGGGATGGTCCTGCAGGGATGGCCACCTTCCTCTGGTGGGCCCTGGTGCTGGGAGCACTCATGAGAAAGCACTTGGTGCTAATGGTCAAGACCCAGGGTCTTGGCTGGACCCATCCGATGGTCTCACGCCCCCAAAGATGACACCCAACACAAGATCCAAAGCACTCACCGTCCAAGAGCCTCAAGGTGAAGTTCATGCTGGGCTCCTCAGAGTGTGGGTGAGGACAAGCCCCACCAGGTGCGGTGTCAGCAGCTAGCACTGGGGCTTCAGCTCTTGTCCCCATGCCTGAGGACACCACTGAAGCTGCCACCATGTGATCAGAGGATGCTGAAGTGGCTGGAGCCATGGTGGTCCCTGCAGCAAGGGGAGGGTTTAGCCAGCGGGGCTGAGTGTGCAGCAGCTGGAGTAGCATGTTCCAGGCACAGCGGGGACAGCCAAGTCCTTAGATGTCCCCGGGACATCATGGAGGGCAGGTGGCAGCAGCACAAAGGAGGGGAGAGCACCCAGCTCAGCTGGGTTGAGGCACATCAGGGTGCTCCTCCATCCCGGACCTCCCCTGGTCTTGATGGCCAGGCCCCGAGCATGGGACCACTGTCTTCACCGCACTGGTGGGTGCTGGGGGAGGGGGTGCTCCACAAGGGTCTCCACAACACTCTCAAAATGGAAGGTTAAGTGTCCCCGGCCACCTCAGCACCAGGAATGCCTGGGAGCAGACAGGCTGCACCAAGAGTGTTTCCCACTGCCATGACCCGGGCTGAGGCTGGGGACAGACCAGGAGCTGCTCATGGGATGGAAGACCATTGCCAGCAGCCATGTACCCCACCAGTGGCTCTGGTCCCCCCCACCCAAACCAGGTCCTTACATATCTGCAGGGATCTGGGAACACCAGGAGCTCCTAGCAAGCCCCCTTGCTCCAACCCCACATCCCCAGAGCACAGAGTCATTTTGGGAAGGCTCCTCTCCACCAAGAGGATCTGCACCAGCAGGTCCAGGAGGGCACCAGGAACCAGCACCAGGCACAACCAAGGAGCACCCACCACCCTCCTGCTCCCAGACACACACACACCCCACCATCCACCTGCCCCCGTAGAACCAGTGGGGAGACCTGAGGGGAGCAGCCAGGACATCCCAGCCCCACTCACCTGCCACCCCCAGCACAGCCCCCCCACCCCAGCACCCACCAGCACAGCCCCATCCTCAGCAAGCAGCAGCCCCAGCACCTGGGGGCCTTTAAAGACCACGGCTGGGTGCCAATGGGCCCCAGCTGCTGCTGGGTTTTGGGGATTTGCTTGATTTTCTCTGCAGCCAATCAACAGCCCCATGGGTGGGGCTGGACCTACACACCACCCCAGTCCCATCCCAAGGTTCTACACCCATCGCTTGGTCCCTGTTCCACCACACAGTCTAGTCCTGGGCAAGGTCCAGGTCACACTGCGCAGTCCCATATCTACCAGTTAGTCCTGGTCCCGTACACCATGCTGGTGCTACCATGTAGTTTTGGCTCTGTACGCAGTCCTGGTCCAACCAGTTTGCCTTGGTCCCAGTTGCACCACGTGGTCTGGTCCCACCACTCAGTCTTGGTCCCATGGATGTTCCTGGTCCCACCTCATAGTATGGTCCCACCTCACGGTCCTACACATGGTCCTAGGCCCACCACAGTCTCGATCCCACCACTCAGGCGTGGTCCCATGCATGACCCACCACACGGTCCTGGTCCCCAGTGTACCATCCTTGTCCCATTATGGTCCTGCTTGCAGCCCCAGTCCCACCACACAGTCCTGGACCCATAGTCCCAGCTTGGTCCCATTTATGGGGGCACAGGCAACCGGGTTGGGGGTGGCATTTTGGCCACAGTCAGGACAGAGCCCTGGTGAAGCACACGTGTCTGTGGCTCCTGCCTGTCTCAGATGGCCCCAAAGCCCCATCACGGCCCCCTCTGCGTGGGTTGACCTGGTGGCCTGGGTACAGGGAGACACGGGGCATGTCCCCAGGGGGACGCCATCCCAGGTGGGCTGTGCAGCTGACCTTCTGCCTTGGAAGGGGCTTTTCCATCCTCCCATCTGCAGAGGGAACCGGTGGCTGGGATGGGATTGGGCACCTGCTCCCAGCAGGAGACCTCAGCATGTCATGGGAGACACCCGTGGACCTCAGCGAGGTGCCCCAGGCTCTGTCCCCAGTGCCCATCCCAGCGTCTGCTGGCAGCATCATGCACAGTTGAGTTGGTGGCCCCAGTGGTGTCTCCAGACCGGCCATCAGAGCTTGCGTCCATCCCGGTACTGCCGGTGCTTCGGCTGGAGAAGGTGCTAATCCCGGGGCCACCCTTGAAAATGGGGTGCACCCACCAGCCGCGGAGCTGGGTGCCGATGGCAGGAGTGAGTTGTGCCACCCGTCACGGCTGTCCCATGGGTCTGGTCCCCCTGAGAAACCAGCAGACCTTCCCCGTGCCGTCCGCACACCGTGGAAGTCCCACCCCGGCACCCAGCAGCACGGGCGGCTCTGCGGGGACGGCGGGGATGGATCCAGACGTGCCACTCACGCTGGGGGTCTCCTTCCTCAGCGCCGCCCAGGGGACACGGTGCTCCCCACCCCCAGGAGTGACGGGGAGAGCAGAGCTGGGACCCCCAGGGGCTGCCGGGACAGAGCAGGATCCGGATCCCTGGGGGGAGCGGGGACCTGCAGAGCACCCTGTTTTGGCCACACAGCCCCGCGCCGGGGGGTCAGCACGGGGAAGTCCCTGTCCCCCCAACCCCTGGAGAAGAAGGAGATAGGTGGAGACCAACCGGACCATTCTTATATTAAAAATGCCAAAGACACTGTTATCTTACAAAAGTAGAATTGCTTTTTTTTTTATTTCTGGTCTTTACAAAGGGAGCAGAACACGGGCTGGGGGGCCGGCGGGGGTCCCTCTGCCACCACGGGGGAGGCTCAGCCGCGGGTGTCACCTCTGTGCCCAGCCAGGGCCACTCTTGGCAGGACACGGCATTGCCAGCGTCATCCAGCCCGGCCGGGATGCCTGAGGACTGTCCCCCCCGCAGCGGGGAGGGGGGGACACACAGACCTCATCCTTAGCGTCCCCGCCACGCCTGGGGGATGGCATTACCGGGACGGTGGCCGCTGGCTACTGCTCCCCACCTCCTCGCCACACCAGTTCTCACCGGACCCCGTGGGCCTCCTGGGATGTCCCCTCGTAGGGACCGGGGCTCCGGGGCCCTCCAACCGGGATGGTGGGGGGCTGGGAGGGGACCTGCTCCACAGACACCCTTCACCCATGAGCCTGTGGATAAACTCTGGGGCTTTTGGGGTGGGTTTTCCATTCTCCAAACAGCTGCGGGTGGGCGGCTCTGGGTCACAGCCTGCCACGGACCAATGGCTGTGAGTGGGCTGAGAACGTGCCGTGCTCATCACACCCATGGGCCGGAACCCGCTGGAGCGGTGCAGCAGGCTCCGTCCCACGGTCCCAAACCCAGGGCTTGAGGGAAAACGGGGCGATTTGAGGAGCTCCTCGGGGTTCGGGTTCCCTGCTGGCAGCTCTGCCCACCCCAGGCGAGGAGAGCTCCCTCCTGCCCGCCCGCCAGGCACGTCCCTGCCCGTGACGTGGCGATAGGTGTCCTGCTCCCGCTGTGACGAGGCCACGTCCTTCATGAACATCTCCTCTGGCCTTTCCATAGGGAAGAAGAAGTGGATCCTGCTGGAAAAACCCACCCCCAAAGCGCCAATCCTCCGACCTCTTGGAGGCAGCGGGGGAAAGCAGAGGCTCCACTCTCCCTGCCGGTAGGTGACAGCAGCGTCCCCACAGGTCCCTCCTCCTGGTGGAGGCTGGGCAGGATGGTGATGGAGAGTCCTCTGGCGTTCCTGGGTGCCAGAGCCTCCAGCCGGTTTTGCTCATGTCCAACCAAAAGACATCGTGAACTCAAAATAAGGAAAGCACCTCATTCTTCCCTGGGGAAAACAGGGCGCCCGCTGTCCCCTACCACTTCAGGAAGTCCCGCACGTGGCTCCACAGCTTGGTGATCCAGAGGTTGACCCCCAGGTCAGTCAGGTACTGGATTTCGGGCGTCAGCATCTTGCGGCACAGCTTCTGGTGCTTCTTGTTGATCTTCTTCTTCAAGTTGTAGCCCAGGATGGACTTCTCTCCCAGCGGCTGCCAGGGTTGCATGGAGGACTCTTGGATGGCGCTGGCATCCACAGGGTGTCCCCCATCAATGCAGATGCTCTTCATCTTCTCGTTCTCCTGCTGCAGCTCGGCCACGTCCTTGGCCATCCGCTCCCTCCCGTAGGCCTCCACTTTACGCCAGAAGGTGGCATTAAAATAGCGGTAGAGCTTGGCGTCGATGAGGTTCCAGGAGGTGGCCTTCTCATAGAGCTCAGGTGTCAGCCTGGAGATGGTGGAGCCTTTCCGGGCGTTGAGCTTGAAGTAGAGGACATCCTCCAGCTGCCAGCACAGCAGGTCCTTCAGCAGCACCAGGGACTCGTCGAAGTACTCGAGCAACATGACGAGGTGGAAATGGCGATCTATCTCCTGGATGTGCTCCTCCACCAGCGGGCTGTTGGCATTCATGTTGTTGTCGTAGCCCAAGTCAAAGAAGAGGAGGTTTTGGAGGTAGTGAGCGTTGAACCCGTTGGGGTCGTAGTAGTGCCAGGGGTCCCGGAGGAACTCTGCCAGCTTGTCCTCCCCCGTCAGCTTCCAGGTGAGGGGGATGACGCGCCCAAAGTAGTGGAAAGAGGACTCGAAGAGGTAGGCGGGGTCCCGCAGCACCGTCACGAAGGTGGCGTCTGCCGGCAGGAGCTTGCGCACCTCCTCATAGTGGAAGCGCATGTGGTTGCAGATGATGTTGAAGCATGCGCCCGGCCGGTAGTGCTGCACCTGGCTGCGCTCGAAGTAGGAGGGGTAGTAGAAGTCATTGCGG
The DNA here is from genome assembly GCA_013398295.1 of Chionis minor. Taxonomy (NCBI): domain Eukaryota; kingdom Metazoa; phylum Chordata; class Aves; order Charadriiformes; family Chionidae; genus Chionis; species Chionis minor. Next base: position 7,944 of record VZSF01006221.1, read on the forward strand.
CCGTTGGGGAAGGCAAATTTCAAGCGATGCTTCTCCCCGAAGCGGAAGAGGATGTTGAGGATGGTGCTGCTGGCTGTCTTGTGTGTCTTCATGAACATGACGTTCAGCTTGGGCAGGCAGCTCCATCCCGAAGGGCTGCCCGTGCCGTTGGCCGCTGCCAGTGCCTTGCCAGAGGCTGGGTAGGAGGAGCAGGAGGAAGGGACGGTGATCCTGGTGGGGGGAAGAAGACAGAGGATGCCACGGTGAGGGCAGCTCAGCCAACATGGCCTGGCCACCGTGAAGCTCACCGTTTCCTTCCTTGGGGGAGCCGGACCTGGGGACGGGTTCTGGACCTGGGGACAGGATCTGGACCTGGGGACGGGATCTGGACCTGGTGTCGGCTGCTCACACCCCCCAGGCTTCCTGGCAAAGACGAGCCCGGTGTTGGGCAGAGCCCCCTTTGCCCTCAGCCACGTGGCCAGCAGGACCCACCTGGCAGGAGTCCCTCAGTAGCCAGGGCAGAGCCCACCACCCTCACGAGTCCCCCAGTGGCAGGTGCACCTCCAAGCCACCAAACCAAGCTTGTTCGCCCCCTGGACAGCCCCAGCCACTGAGGGTATGCCACTACAGGGGTCTTCACGGTGGCCAGCTCCCACCAGCATCGGTGCAGCCCAGGCTGGGGGTCCCCAGCCCTTTCCACAGGCACAGCTGTGGTGGCCCTGATGCAGGTGGTGTTGGGACGAGCTCATTGAGATGAGCTCTCCACGGCCCTAACTCCACAAACAGGAGCTGACAACGCTCTTGCCAAGTCTGGATGCTCTCAGCCCTTTGTAGGAGTCACGAAGGACCCAGCACCCGACCAAAGAGGGAAATAATTCTAGAGCACGGCCCTGCGGATGAGCTCGCGGGCCCTTGGGGAGCATGCAGAACAACTTCTGTGTCACCTGAGACAGCCGGAGCAGGGAACAGAGCCCATTGCTGAGTGACTTTGAACACCATTAACGAAGTCGCAAAGATGGTCCTTGATAATGCTGCCATCCGGCAGCGCGGGGGAGCGCAGGTCAGCATGAAACACCCGCAGGTGGATCACTTTTATAAGCCGAGAGATAAATTTAATGCCTTAATGAGCACAGGCTTCTGCCGTGACAGGTAGCAGAGAGCTTTGAACACACCCGTGCCCATCTCTGTGGGGGAAAGTTTCCACCTGGCAGCGCTCTGGTTACTCTCAAAGGACAAGCCCTTGGTAAAGAGCACCCGAATAACTGCCTCGGCTCTGCCCACTGCTCCTGGCTGCTGGGGAACATCTCCTGCGGTGCTTTCCCTTCTCCCGTGGGACACGAAGCCACAGTAGGCTTCTGCACCTCCTCGTCGCCTCCGTTACCCAGGAGCTGAATGCCAGTTTGCAGCGGCGTCCCCCGGGGTGAACGTCCCCAGCGAGCTGGAATTCACCTTCCCTCCCATCCATGGGACGAGCAGTCTCCAACAGGAGGCTGCAGGAAGGGGACTTCTCAGTGAGAAGCCACCAGAGCCTGGAAAGCCCGGCGACCACCTCCGGATGGGAGCGCCCAGTGTGAAACGGGGTGGCCGAGCTGCTGGGGGACACAGGTGGGGACCCCACACTCACTCTGTCATGCTGACTTGCAGCGGGGGAACGGCGTAGGAGTAGAGCAGCAGCATGAAGCTCGTCAAGAGGGTCCCCAGGACGAGTCCCTTGCACATGGACCTCCAGTGCTTCCCATGGTGCAGCATCCTGGTCACCTGCAGCCAGCGGAGAGGAGAGCCGTTAGCACCAGGGGACGGAGAAGCAGGGATTGGGGATGGGGGGGGGACGACACTGTGTGACTCAAATGAGAAGCAAACAAGGCATGGGGACATCTTGCGGGCATGGAAAATCCCAGGAAGCCTCTCACTGGGCTTTGCAGCGCCGGCACTGCCAGGGGAGAGACAAGCCAGCACCAGACATGTCCCCAAGGGCAGGCACAATGGATGAACGGCCAAAGAGCAGCAGCTCTGCCCGCCTGGAGCACCCTTTGCCCGCCTTGAAAAAACCCAAAGCGACTCCCTGTCCCAGCGCAAGGGCAATGGGAGAGGCTCTGGGGCAGGAAACAGCCAGGAGAAAGGAGCTGCACCCCGGGACAGCCTGGCCACAGAGCGGGCAACCTCTGCCGGGCAGCGCCAGCAGCTCCCCCCCAGCACCCAAAAATCACCGACAGAGGCAGGAGCTTTCCACGGGGGGGCTGGAATCCCTTTTCCCAAGTAAATGTCCTTGTTCCCAGATCAGGAGGTGGGGAAGCTCGGGATGTATCGGGTACAGTGACATCCGCTCAGCGCGCTTTGCCCGCGTCTCCTGGCCCCTCCAGCGGCACCGGGGCCTGGCTCCCCGCTGGCCACCTTGGGGTGGCCCAGGGCGGGGGCTGGGAGGCCGCAGACCTGCTGGGGAAGGGGGGACACCCCTCCCCCATGCACACACGTGTACAAATGCACGTACATACACATACGTGCACGCATAATCACGCACTTGCCTGCACCCAGCGGGAGGGTACCTGCACATGCAAACATCCACGCACACGTGTGTGCACATACACATCGGGGCACACGCGTCACACGCAGCCATGCCTGCAGGCGCACAGTGGGACACGGACGCACGTCTCTGCACGTCCACGCGTGTGCACGTGTGTGGACACAGGCGCGCGCTTCTGTGCGTGCTCACACATCCGCGCGCACACATGGGGGTGCGCACATGTATGCACACATGTGTTGCCCGCAGATACCTGTGTCCTACAGACACCCAAACGCACGCACCCACATGCACACGCACGGGGACAGAAGCACCG
>VZSF01006228.1:363-14966 GCA_013398295.1 Chionis minor
GGCTGCCGGGAGCCGGCGGGGGGGACGCGCAGGCGGCCGCCCCATCACTGTGCCTGGTCCAGGCCCGGGTGGTCACACGGGGTCTGTGCACCCGTCTCCCCCCAGGGCCTGGGCTGTAGAAAATGTCAGGTTGTTTTTCCCCCCCTCCCCGCCGTCTCTTCCCGCACATCCTGTACATTTTTTTTGGTCCTTGAAACGAGCCATTTTATACAGCAATAAGGGCAGGGGAGGGCGAAGCGCTGCCGGCGCAGGGGCCGAGGTGCTGCCCACGGTGACGTTCTCCCTGCCGGGGTGGGACAAGACTGGGGCATCTGCTGGGGACAGCCCTGAGCTTTGCTGTCCCCAGGGCCGGGACCGGGTTCCCGCAGAGGTTGGGCAGAGCCCTCCCCAGGGGACAGGGGGCCTCTGGGTCCCCCCTTGCCCTCCCACACCGACCCTGCCCGCTCCCGGGCACGAGGAGAGATGCGGGAGAGATTTCTGGGCCAAGACCAGGGAAAAAAAGGGAGCACCGGGCTCCGTGGTGCCAGGAAACTGGGGCACGGGAGCCCTGGGAAAGGCAGCGAGACCAGCAGCACCACGGCCATGCCACAGCACGGGAGCTGCAGCGTGTTAAACCGTGGCAGGAGAAAAAGACCCCGGCTCGGTCGGGGCTATCAGGTAACCCAAATCACGCACCCAGGCCCTGGCTCGGCACCCTGCCGCACCCCTCCTGCCAGCCCTGGGGGCTCCGCAGAGCCCAAGGCTCACCCCACGCCTGCCTGCGCTGCCTGCGCGCACCCCGAGAGCAGGTTGGGCTGCGGGGAGCGCTCTCCCTTCCTCCATTCCGCTGGGTTTCTGCGCTCGGGGCCAGCTCTCATCGCCGCCGCTCGAGCACGCGCTGGTCTGCAAGGGAGTTTCTTTTATCCCATTTCCCTCCGGAGAGTAACAGTCCTGGTACCACCCGTTCCTGCGCCGCTCGCCCCAGGAGAGGGCAGGGTCCCGCTGCCGCCAGGACCCCGCGGTCCAGGGCATTTTTAAACATTTCTCTATACAGAGTATTTCTACGAGCAGCCGCCTGTCTGGTATCTCGCTCTTCCGGGCAGTTACTGTACAAAGGAGGAAAGAATTAGGTTGTTTTGTTGGTTTTTTGTTTGGTTTTTTTGTTTGGGGTTTTTTTTGTGGTTCCCCCCCCCCCCCCCGCCTTGCTGTGTTTTATTCCTTTGGGAATTAAAAGAAACGAAGGGAGTTATTTATTTCTTTTTAATTTATTTTGTCATATTTTTGTAAAACCTGCAGAAATGCAATAAAAATATATTTCAACAAGCCTGAGGCGTGGGCTACATTATTGCCCGCAGCAGCTCGCACAGCGCATCTGCTCAGGGGACGCAGCTCAGGTCTCCTGTCCCTGGGGAAGGTGGAAAGGGACATCAGGGACACTGTCACCCTTCCCAGCCCTCTAATACAGGGCAAAGCTCGGAGACGGCGACACAAGGACAAGCCCCACCTGCGCGGTTTGATGCCAAGCGCCCTCTGGCAGCCACACAGCAGCTCTCGCGCGTATTGTCAGGTAGAGGAAGAAAGAAGAAAGTTATAATCCTCTAAATTCTGCAAATTTATTTATACACAGTATCAAACATGGAATAGTTTAAAAATAAATGCAAAAAAAAAAAAAACCACCAACGGCTGTGACATTCGACTAACAGTGTATTTACAGTCACTCCACGAGGGCAGCCCTTCTGCCGACACGCAGCTTTCGGGAAAAACCACCTTCTCCCAGCCCCACAAGACAATACTTTTGCAAAAGAGGAAAATTCAAGTTGCAGAGACAGGTTGGAAGTAACTCAGACTCACAAGCTCAATGCTGCATGGCAAAGACCAGCCCGGCAGCGCGTGTGCTGAACGGAGCGGACTGGAGGAGTTAAAAGCAGTTGGCGGACGACAGAAAACTCTCAGACACTCAGCTGTGATGTGCGACTGGCCAAGGACGGGGTGCTTTAACTGAAAATACCCAATAAAGCCTGTTAATGGCACGCTGCGCGCTGATTAATAAGAAATGAATGCGTTTGGAAATCGGCACAACTGTAGCACGGACACGGCGGTGACTCAGCTCTGACCATCCATTCAGATTTCATGCTATTTCTTACACTGAGTGATTAGTCACCCCACGGCCCCGCGAGCCATCCTTACGGGACACACCAGACACCTAGTCCTGCTCTCCACCAGCTCACGCTGCTGCCTCGATGCTCCCCAGCCCCTCGCCCCGTTTCATGCCGCTCGTCAAGGCAGGGGGACTATTTCACCTGTTAAGACTGTCCAATATCACGTCTCTCAAAAATAAAATAAAAGCACTGTGTGTGTTTAAGAGCGGCATCCCAGCAATTACAGCTCTGTCATTCACAGAAGAGCAAACGGGGGTGAGTGGTCCTGGGGACGTTCATGGAGCTGGTGGCAATGAGGCAAAGTGAAACGTCACCGTTAAGCGCTGGCCAAATAAAGTTCGCTTCCTTCATGAGGGCGGGGAAACGAAAAGCAGAGTTCCAGCACAAAAAGCACAAGTTGCCACCCTCGTCGCGCACGAGGCAGCCGTAGGGCGGCTTTGCTTTCCTCCAGGGCCAGCGAGCCGAGGAGTGGCGCTGCCTCCGGACGCTGCCGAGGAGCTGGTCAGGGGAAGGAGCGGGAGAGCGGCCGGCACCTGCAGAAAACCTTCTCCGCAACGGCAGCGGCAAAGGCTGGCCCACAGGAGAGCCCCTTCCCCCGCGGCACCCCACGGGTTCCGCCAGCCACTGCCCATGTTAAAAAAATAAAATACTAAAATCCTGATTTGAAATAGGGTCAAGTTTTCACAGTGCCGCCCTTTGATCCTGCCAGCTCAATGCTCACTGAGAGGTTGACATCGGGAAAACTTGGAACTCTACTACAAACGTTAAAGCCACCCAGACTCCTCAAAAAGTATTAAGACTACCAATAAGACTTTTGCTCTTTTTTTCCAATTCCTAGAACAACCCAATTCTAAAATCACACACGTAGGGAGCCTCAGTTCTTCGTTTGAGGACACGCTAGGAAAGTTTTGCCTTTAAAGACTCCCAGTCTGTTTTTAATTTGAATTTGAAAGCTGGCATTTCATTCCCATGTTTCACTTACAAAGATGTTCTTCCCTGCAGGCCACGTTCAGCCTTTTCAATACCTAGATGATGGGTTTTGGTTTTTTCCCCCCCCATAGTTAAAAAAAGATGAGGTTTTAGAAGGCCTATCTCCTCCCTGACATTAAAGTCTCAAGATGACACACATCTTCTATATAAAATACAACTCAGCTGCCAGAGCACGTGTTTCAGGACGAGCTCTGCAAGTCGATGCCGTGACAGCGAGGCATTTAGTGTGGGCTGGACACAACCATAAGCAAGCTGTCAGCTGGCAGAGCCAGTCCACCTGGCCAGCCTGCTGACTCAGCCCTTTTTGGCTGATCACTGGCCACCAACATCCCAGATCAGCTGCGAGACGAGGCCCCGGGGCCGCCCTGCGCTGTCAGGGCACAGGCGTCGTGAACCAGCAGCGGAGAAACCCGAAAGCGCAGTGGGCTTAACCAAAGCCATGATGCAATACCCCCTTCTGGGCAGAGCTGCCAGCACATCCTCTGCCCTACTCCCAAAAATACCCTCAGCTGCTCCCGTGTAAACACAACCCTCTCTCCTTTCAAGAAAAGGATTCCCCACTCTCTCTGTTACACGTCTAAAAATACAAGACAAAACCCGACAGGGACAGAGATCAGCTGGAAGCCCTCTGGTCATGGTCAGCGGGTCGCACAATTCCTCTGCTGCCAGGCTGATGTCATTAAGCCAGGAAAATAAATTAGTTTTCCTGGTACAGATATGCAGGTCTTTTCAAAAAAAATCTTTTAAAAAAATGAAGCTAGTGGTATACAAACAAGCCAGGAAACGGTAAGTGGTAACACAGCTGATCGCTGCAGCATTAGAAAAAATCAAAGACTCCTTTTTGTAGTCTTTGCCCTTACGGCCAGCGTCCAGGAGCTCACCAAAAAATAAAGCTGTGAAGCTCCACCCGTTACAACTACCTGGTGTAGAGTGAAAATTTTAAGATTGATGTCCAGCATGTTCAAAATTCACCTCGCAGGAAACAGCGCGAACACCGACAACTGAACTGCTGCATAAGGCACACACTGGAGAGGGGGGAAAATAACCCAAACATTTTCAAGCCAATTCAACTCCAAAGCCAACTTCCAGCCTGCCCACAGGGAGCCGTCGGTCCAACCCCAAACAACTGCGCGCACGTGGAGTTCTCTAACAGCTTGGCACATGTACCGGGACAACAGAAATCAGCGTTCGGGTTAAGCCTGTCCTTTGGATTCCTCACAACCCAGCTCAGCAACCAGCTCCCAACAGTCACCGGGACGCGTGTCCCGGACACCCAAACCACTTCACTGCTGGTGCTTCACCCCTTGCCAAGGCAAAGAAAACAGAGTCCTTTTTTAAAAAAAAAAATCACATCTATCATGTCTAAATGATTCTAAAAGCCTGTCCTCTTACAGCCAAATGCATATAAATGCACCCTCTTAGTGAAATGCATCTAAAACCTTCTGCCCACCCAAAATACTGAAATAAAGAGTTTAAGCCCACAACAGCCTCGGACCAAGTCAAGCCGCAGACTCGGGCACACAGGGAGCGGAGCAGCTCCCCTCCTCCCCTCCCGCTCCGGATCTCCTGCCGCTCCGGCCGCTCTTCTTTGTAGCACAATCTGCTTTCGGGGCTCGTCAAAAACTTTTACACATGCTTGTAAACTCCGTGAGCTTTGCTAAGTGTCCTCCACAGCTTGCCAGCTTCATACAAAAACAAACTTTCCGGCCACAGGTTTGGCTGGGATTCGCACTTCCCGGTGTTTACGGGTTGGAAGGGAGGCCGGGGGTCGCCTCCAGCCTCCTGCTCAAAGCACGGCCGTGCCGAACGCAGAGCAGGTTGCTCAGGGCATCGTTCGTCACGGTCCCGAAAAACTTCCAAGGACAGAAACAGGAAACACCTTGAAAGCTGAACACGCCAGCGTTACCTGACCGAACACACCGCGACAAAATAAAGTGACCCAGCAAACTCCAGGAGTCAGCCATCAACGCAAACAATTAACACAGACTTTGCTGCTCAGTTACCTGCAGATTCACAGCGAAGGACAGAACACGTGGAAGTCTACCCTTTCTTTCAACGATTTCCCATCGCTAACTATCACACGAGTAATTTTTGTTACTACTTCTCCCCTAAAATAAGAAGGGATCATATGCTATCAAGTGTTAACTTAAACAATTCTTTTAGTTTCCCTGCACATCAGTCACTAGTGTATTTTTGTTAGAAAAAAGCAGTGCCTAACTCTTTAATCTTCTGAACTTACCCAGCACAGCTCTAATTGCTCACCTCGGGCACGAGCTCCAGCGGTTTGACACCAGGACAGTCCCCTGCGAGGGGCTGCTCCTCACCGTCCCCGCGTACCAAGAAACACCTTTCTGCTGCTTTGACTTTTGAGAAGCGATGCACTATTCAACTAAAATAACAACATTCCGAGATCTGGCAAGTATTCTCAAGTTTTCATTAAAAAACCCAAACTTTTAGTATACATTGGTAACAGAAACAATAAAAATACCACTATGCAGACATATACAAAAAAACCCCTGAGGGTCACTAAATCTCAGTCACTTTGTAACAAGAGAGTTGGAAGTCAGAGGAGCTACAGGTATTATACAAATAGTGCAGTCAGCAAAAATCCAGGGTTGTGGGGGTTTTTTTAAACATTTTTTTGTTGTTCTCAATGCACTAAGGCACCAGGAAGTCATAGTTAGGCAAATAAGATCTTCCATGCAACATTCGAACCCGATACACTTACCATGTGTCAAACAGAGGTGAACATAGGATCAAAGTGCAACAGCCCGACGACAGCACTCTTGAGCCAGTAGCAGCATGGAAAACCAGTTGGAGAAGGAAGAAGGAAGAGAGCGCTCGCTTCGGACCGGATGGAATGCAGGAAGACTCACTCTGGGTACGAGAAATCCGTACTGCTTGTATGCAGCCACCGATGCAAAAAAACCAACCAGTTTGACACTTAAAAGTCACGTCCCTTTGAAGACTTGTTTCTCCATCACTTCAGAACTACTTTAAAAAGGCGACTTTCTTTTACCTCCTAAAAATATCGGAAATATTTCAAAGGCTCCCATAACCAACAAGACCATTTTTAAAGACACGGAGGGAACAAAGACGGGGGTTTACAACAGGAAGGAACTGCCAACTCTCTTTAATAGTACATCACTCTGTCTAGCAGAGAAGTCAGCGAAGCTCAAACCTTGCCATATCAATCAAGAATTATACAGCATTTTACAACTTTAAAGCACTGTACAAACATTACTGCAAGGCTGCAGCTCTCCAGCTTTGCTAAACACACAAATTGGTCACACTTTACCACCAGCTGCACGTCCGTTTCCTCTTTGGGTATCTCACAGCTCTTCAAAGGATCCTTCAGTTTCACCTTCAGATAATCCCTGCGAGGCCGGATGCTCAGACGGCATCCTCAGTCAACGTCCTGCACTTTGCACACAAGCACTTTTTGACAGCGTAACTCTGGGAGGAGTCCTCTTGCCATCGCCAGTAAATCACACGGAAACCCACGTATATTTTATCTTCACCAACACAGTTGGCATTTTCAACGACATTCTAGTAATTTGGAGGTTACTGCCATAGCAAAAAGATAATGTTTTTTTTTTGAGGCAGATACAAAGTTCTAAACTACTCAGTGTTAAGTTAAATTCACTCACTGCATCAGAAACTTGGTGCCTAAGGTACATTTAAAAATGCAACGTGAGCTGCGCCCTGCTCGTCCTAAGGTTCTGCCATGCAACGTACGGTTGTCACCAGCGGTTTAATCTCCCTTCGTGTTCCCTTCGCCCCCAAAGCTGGATGCGTGGCATCCCCCAGTTGGACGGGGACGCCACGGAGAAGGGGAGAGCAGAAACCCTCAAAGCTCGCGGCCACTGCAGCCACTCCGAACGGGGCTTAGCCGGGATCTCTAGAAAAACGTCCGTGCGGTTTCTTGAATTGGTGTTTAGGATTCGTCAACGAGGGTAAAACACAGCTATAAATGCAACAATTTAAACTAACACAGTGTGAAGTCAGCTTCTAACGTTAAAGCAGACAAGACATCATTACTAAGCTACACCTTTCCTGTCCCCTTCAGGTGACGACGCTCGTTTCCTTTTAGTCTCTGAATCTCTGAATCCACCTCGACGACTTGTGGGTCTCCATTTCGGCTCTTACCAAAGAGTCAGTGAAGGGTTACAGGCAACAGGCACTGAACTGTCACAGTCCAAAGGAGATTGGTCTTCGTCAGAGACCGTGGAAGCTCACATTTTGATCAACTCCAAGTCCTGGACTCCGTTCCAGACATGTCGATATCGCAGGAAAATGCAATGTACCATTATTCAGAGCCGGCAGCCGAGACAGGGAACTAGATCTAGTTGCCGAGGTGCTCCCAGACTTATCCAGCCAAGCGCTGCCTGCAGGGTGCCTACCCAACTCCACTCCATCAGCTGTTGCTGAAATACACTGTTGATCAAATACTCGGAACAGGATAAGAGTATCCTTTTATTCCAACGGAGAAGTTGCACACATCAGTCCGTTCAAGACCAAGAGACGGTTAGAATTTAAGAGCAACAAAAGCAACACACCTTTGACTTGAATTCTCCATGACCGCTGATGCACGAGACAACGTACGCTGCCAAATGACCACGGCCCTTACAGAACAGCCCAAAAAAATACAACCGATATAGCGACTTGACAACACGGTTGCTAAGATCAACGTAACCCTAAATGACACCCATGATTTTTTTTTTTTTTTAGTGCAGTGCCAGTTTCAGAACATTTGAGAAAAATAGCGAGGCCCCACACTTATGGCTGGACTGAGCACATCCAAAGAAGAGTTTACCACTTGTAGTATGACACCAGGCAGATGAATCGGAAAGCCTACACCACCCAAGGGTTCTGCAAGAACCCCCCTCTCCTACCCAGGCTCCCACAGCTAGACCTGGTTGATTAGGTAACAGATTCAACAAAACCTGCGAAAGTGACAGTGTACATTTTTAGAAAGGAGGAACTAAGGTTATACTACATCATTTACTGAATTGTTCCACCATTGCTCTGTAAGTTTTACGGCATAAATAAAAAATGGAGAGGGGGAAAAAAAAAAAATAAATACATTGGCTCCTATGAAGTCAGAAGTGGTTTGGGCTGCATAGTGGAGGGGTGAGAGATGGGGGCAAGGGGCAAAATTTACACACTTTGAGACAAAACAGGAAGCGCCTGCAAAGTAGTAGAGGAGAAAGCCCAGAGTTTAAGTGTCCTCGTTCATATCCTGGCTGTCTGTCCGAGCGATTTTCCGTGGAGGCGCCGAATTCTCACCTTCTATTTCCACTTGCTCTTGATCTCTCTTCTTTGCTGCATTCTGTTGGGACAGAGAAAGCCACAGTGAAACTCTCCAAAGCCTTAGATTCTGGTGGGAGCTAGTCTTGGTAGAATGCGTTTTTGTTTGGAAAAGTTTTTGGATGGAATACAGTGATGCAGCGACCTATGTGACACACTGGAACAAACACCGAAGAGGATTTTGCCCAAAGCCCCTTCGAGACTGTTCTTCAAATTTGAGGGCGAGACTAAAACGCCAACCATCGATCTCAGCACCTTTTATTTATAGATCTCGAATGTTGCATGAACACGAGTAAGATCCTCTTTCCCACTGCTCTGAGTCAGTCCCTGAACTTATCTAAATCTCCCAAAGCCTTCTGTCACATACAAATACTTCCTGTTCAGCTTCAGGGTTCCTTATAATTTTGCCTCTCTCCACGCTCTTCTGCAACCTCTGCTCTGCCCATGGCTACACTCACTGCTTCGACACCTCCACTCCGAAGTCATCGCCTCATTCCAAGTACTCCCAGCCCAGGTATCCCAGCTTCCTTGTCTCCAACACAAGCTACAGCATACTCATTTGTGTGTTCCTCATCCGAGAGCTCAGCTTTTGCACCCGGGGTACTTACACTGCCTCATTAGTGCATTCCCTTTCTGCACAAGCTCATCCATCTTCTCCTAACAGTCCTGGGGGGTAAGAGCAGCTTTACCTTAGTTGTGAAGTAGATGCCGAGGCACAGGGAGACCAATTTGCCATGGTCACAAAGGAAAAGAGCAGTAAGAGGGAGATGTCACTGCGGTCTCCCAAGTTCTAGACTAAACCCTGAGTTAACGTCCCTTAAATTGACAAGGAAGAAAAAGCTGGTTTCAATTTTTTTTAAAAAGAAGTGTTGTGCAGAGATAGAGCCTCCTGACACTACCTTTTGCTGAAGCCCCGTTCGCACTTTCTTTCAATTAATCTTCAATATTTCGGTTGTAATCAATATTCAGTTCCATTACTCCAAGTCAGCAAATCAAGACAAAACGTTACTATTAAGAAAACACAACCATACCTTTTTGTCCCACTGCTGATGTAAATAACGCAAAAGTATATTTGTTTTTTCTGTTACTATGACTGCAGGAAAAAAAAAAAAAAAAGAAGAGAGAGAAGCATACTGAGGTCATTTTAAAGATGACTTTTAAAACAGCGCAGTAATCACCACATTACTTCACATACTAAGCACGGTCCTTTTTAATGAAAGGCCGGTAGGCAGGAACACCGAGGAAAAGCACAAAGAGCAGTAACTAGACCCACGCTGCTCATCACTGTGGTGACACTTCAATCACCTGATCTGAAGTTTAAAATAAGGGAAATCACGCATATGCCAGATTTTTAATATTAGAACAGAATAAAGTTATTGAAAACCTCAAACTTTAGCGGGGCAGACTTACTTTGTTCAGACGGATATTCTCTCGTGGGAAGATATACTGATGGTCTTCTATTCTGTAGACGAATTACAACAGTTACAGAACAAAGACAGCAAAAAGGTGATTTTTAACCCAACCACATCTGAACCAACCAAAAGGCCCTCATTAACTCAGGCTACAAATGCATTGTGATATTCTGCCCTGTTACGTGACGCTGTGCGGCCACAGCTTTTCAAAACACAAGTATAAAGAAGAAGGTCCATTTTTTGTATGTTCTTCAGGGCATATGACTACTATTGAAGAACGTGTATATAAAGAAAGCACCACAGATGTGGTTTGGCCAATGCGATGACACATTCCTCACCAAAGCAAGCAGGAAGTTTTCCTTGCCAAATGTCAACTCATGAAATATCAGCTGTGATCATACATGTTTTTTAAGAAACAAAACACTCATTTCAAGTTTATTTCACCCTAGCATCCTTTGAGCCACGCAAGAAAACCTTCCCCCAAAGCACCAGGATGTGGCAATACTTACTGATGCTTTACATACAGAATCCGCATGGAATCTGCTGAAGTTGCTTTTGTTGTAGACCGGTAATCCTTTCAAAAAATCTGCCTAAAAAGACACAGAATACAAACAAAGCAGTAGGTGAGGAAAGAAAGAGCGATATTCCAGCGGTTGTGCGCTTTGCGCCGATTCTCGGAGGAGACGCTCAGGTCATTAAGATAAACAACGGCAGGAACTGAAGGATGCTGCCAGGTCCCAGAGAGCGAGACAGTTGTTGGATCCCAAAACCCGCCCAAAACTCTTTTTGTAACGTAAGCCAACTCCCAGCTTCTGCATTTGGCTCGTTATACCCCCGAAATTCAGTATTTCAGTTAAAAAGCTGCTTGCTAAGCCTGTTCTGGCATATAGGTGATGAAAAAGAAAAGAAAACTGCATCCAGTGGGGCGAGCTCTGACAGAAGGGGATTCACACCACACAGATACAAACGCCACTGATGAGCAAACCAGAATTCACAGTAATTTACCAGCACAAATCACACCACCACACGAGAAACTCTGCCACAGCTGTGCTGACGTCCGAAGTCCTTGAATATTACACCATATCAAACCAGTCGCTCTTTTGCTTTCCCAGTTAACATTCTTTGCCACAGACCGAGGCTGGTTCCACAGGGCAATATAAGCCCACGCGGCCTCAGAAGCCCAATCCTTATCGTGCCCTTATCGGCCTGGCCCAACTTCATTTTTTTCCCCAAGGATCACAATCCCTACATGCGTCAATGCTACCGGTACATCAAAAAAAAAAATTCCCAAGTTTTGTTAGAAGTGGTTAGATCACCACTCACAACAAAACCATTGATCACACAGTGCCAGCAAAGCTATTTGCTAAACAGCCGCGGGAACCCTGCAGAGCCCTCTCAGTTTAATTAAGCTGTAGCAGCGTGAAACAGGAATTTCCTTCTCCAAAGTGAAAAAGCAGGGCGGGAGGAAAGCATTACGGGGTCAGGAGAAAAGAGAGCTTGAAAGCGTGTTGGAGCCCCTCTACTCACGGCAGAGACAAAGGAAGACGCCCAGCAACGTCGTTAAAGTAGAGAGAAGATGGGTAATAAACGTAGGATGTACCTGTGCGATAAGCAGGAGAGAGGCCCTGAGACATCCCTTCTAAATCATCAGACCAGCTACCTGCATCGTAACGATACCTGCATCAAGATTCAAAGCCTGTTACACTCAACACTAAACGATTCTACTCCGGGACATACATCACCTTATTTATAAGCAATTTTAAAAGGACAGTAAAGCAGCAGATGAGAAGTCACTTAATTTCAGTGTTAGAAGCGATGCATAAATGGACACTACTGCTACAAACTGCTAGGCTGGAAGACATTGTTTTCATTTAAATAGAAGCCATTATTTTTATTAACGCTGCATCTGTAATTCAAAACAAAGAGCTATAATTAGCCAAACCAGAAAATATTATTCATACTTTTGTTCTTAAAAAGAACTCTACTGACATTCTAGTTTACACATCCAGCCCTTCCCACATGCCTCCTTTTAGAATTAATCTTGTTAAAATACTGGACTTGGGTTCAAACAGTGAATTGCAAATTTCTCTTGCCCATCTGAACCCCCACAGGACCAACACTTTTCCCCTGGGCCTTCACTGCCTTCGGTCGCGAGTGCTGCGGGACAGAGTCCGTCACTTGCTGGTCTCCACAGCACCCGGACCGCAGCGGAGCTCAGGAATCAAGGCAGGATCTTCCGGCTCTGCTATAACAGAAGCCCTCTAGGATGCGGACCCCGTTGTGCTCTCAGCTCACCACTTCCCACGCCTGCCCCCATGGATTTCTCTCGTTCATCTGTTCTCATCGACATCCACACTCCCATGGCACCGATCAGCAACCGCGTACGCTTCCTGAGGATTCCCAGGCTGAAAGGGATGGGGAACCCTTGAACGACTTCTGAAGGCACGGCCAGACACAGTTTTCTCCACATAGCCCAGATTTAAGAATTACTAATTACATTGCTCTGTTTAGGACTGAGGATCTTTAAAAATATCCCATTACATTTCAAAGCATCTCACCTTCCCATTGCATTAAATTTGCAGACTTCTGATGCCAAAGTAACCTGCTCCGCTACACCAGCCTAATCCAGAGACAGACAGACATGTCCTTGATTTCTTTTATTGCAGTAAAAGCCTGACAACTACTTGGCTCTATTACCAGTTATAAGAATGGAAAATAACTGCTCTAAATAAGAGCAGACAAATCCAAGTACCTCTTCAATAAGCTACAGCTCACCCCAAGTTCCTCACGCTAGACTATTCCTCACTTTCCAGCCAGGGATTGGGTCTGGCAGAGCCCGCATTTCCCTGGAAAGAGGCTGGGCAAGCGGGATCACAGCTCTCACTGGGGATTCCGCAGTCTTCTAACAGACTTTTCCAGCAGAGTGAGTTACATCCAGTAAATTGCAAAACCACCGTGACAATTATCGGTTAAAATGCAGTTTAAACAGTTAAAGAGAGGGGTTTTCCCGCTCTCTACCACATAAACAACTACAGCAGGACATACACCAGCCAAGTGCAGGCTCTCGAGCAGGAAGGTTACTACACTCAGACAACGCCTGGAGACCGCAGCTCCAACAGCCACGAGCGTCCCTGGCTCTCAGCCACCACCTTCCCTTTTCTCAGGCCAACAGTAGCTTGGGTGGACCAGCTCCAGCCCCACCAGCAGTGCCCACTGCTCGGCCGTAACTTAGATGGAGCAGAACAAGAGGGACGCTCGAACAAGGAGAGACGGACATTTCTCCAACCTGGGCTCCAGCCAGCACGTTAAGGGCTCATCACCAGTTAGACTGCAGAGTCCGGTTGTCGGTGACAGAGACTATCCCGCCGATAATGATAATTCTGGTGCACAGGCGCACATTTCAGCAGCTATCTGCTGATACGATCTCAGAGATCGCTGAAAAGGTCCCCCTCGGGGGAATTGTCTGGAGTCATATTCCTGGATATTCACAATTAGACAATACTCCAAGTGCAATGATCCTTATCTGCTCCAAGGGCACCGGATAAATAAGCCCCAGTAGGTCAGTGCCGTGTTTACACACCTATGGCACAAAGCACACCAAGTCATACCTCCCGTCTAATGTCACATGAGGAAACGTTCCCCCTGCGCACCTTCTGCCACTCTTTAACCAAGGAAAGCACACCCTGGCCAAGCTCGCAAAGCTGATGGAGCTTCCTGCGTGAAAGCGAAAAACCAGCACCCGAACCGAGCAGATGCCTCGTTTCCTTTGGGCAAAGGCAAACTCAAAAAACCCAACAAAACAAGCGCGATTATGCAACCTCAGAAGACAACACTGGTTCCTTCTATGATTTGGGAAGTGAGGTAGAGACAAGATGCATCTCCTGTTCCTGTGTCAACAAGGGTGCTCAGCTTCCCAGGAAGACGACAGTTCTCACCTAAAAGCAAAAAGGTGAAAAAACACACATACATGTGCCCCATTCTCAGCTTTTAACAAGGAACTGCAGTAACAATGCTCAGAAAGACGAGGCCCAGCGCAGAGAAGCCGAAAGCAGGGCTCTGTCCCAGCACGATGCACGCACATGTGGATGCAGGTTAGAGGAAAACCACTAATACAGGCTTGGGAATGACCATGGTGCGTCTGTACGTGGAGACCACAGGGACACAACCGTTTTTCCCAGTTACTGAGCTTGCGGAGGGGCAGAAGGAAAACTCTCTTTCTCCAAAAATTATTATGTTGCTATAAAGGGAGGGAGGGAGACTGGAAGCCTCCTGGCTATGACAGCTGCTGCGGAACACTCAGGCACCAGAGCAAGTTGCTGTTGCTGCTCAGGAGGCACAGGAAGGATTGAACAACCTCCACAGCCCCCTCAGTGCTCCCCCCAGCCCTGGGGATGGGAGAAACACCCCGCACCCTGGCAGTGCCCCAGCTACCCTCAGCCCCTGATCCCTGAGCGGGGGAAAGACCCCAGACCCTGGGGGAGCCCTCACTCTCCAGCGGTGGTGGGGAACAGCCCGTACCCTGAAGTACCACAACCACAAGAACGGGGGAACCCCCCCAGCCTTCGGCGTTACAGCCCCCTGATCCCAAGAAAAAGGCTGCGCCCCCAGTTTAGGGTGTCCCAGCCCCCCTCATCCCTCCCCCCACACCAAGAGAAGGGCTGCATGCCCAGTTTAGGGTGCCCCAGCCCTCCTCATCCCCCCCCACCCCAACGGAAGGGCTGCATCCCCAGTTTAGGGTGTCCCAGCCCCCCTC
>VZSF01006228.1:15025-32827 GCA_013398295.1 Chionis minor
CTGCTGCTGCTGCTACCGCCGCTGCTGCCGCCGCCGCCGCCGCGCCTCAGCCCGCCCACTGCCGCCGTCGCCCGCCCCACGCGCGCCTATTGGCCCGCGCCGCGCCGCTCGCGCCTCCCATTGGGCACCGCCCCCGTCACTCAGCGCGGCGCTGAGGAGCATAGGGGTAGGTTGAGGCAGGAAATGCCCGTTCGGGAAGGCCGGGGTGGGGTGAGGGTGCGGGGCGAGAAGACCCGGATGTAGCGCCGGCCGCGGGGCACGCTGGGATGCGTAGTCCGCGCCCCGCTCCCCTCGGCCCTCGTTAACGTTAATTAGGCGGCAGAAACGAGGCTGTTCATTAGCGGTGCTGGGAGAAGAGGGGCCAGGAGAAGGCGAGTCCTCCCCTCCACCCCCTCCCCAGCCCAGAGAACCAGGACCCCGATCCCGAAGCAGGGGGGGGGGACAGGACACAGGAGCGGAGCAGGCCGAGACGTGGCCGGAGTAAACAAACCCCGAAATTCCCTCCACCCTCATTCCACCTTCCCAGAGGTTTCCCCGCCAACAGGCTGGCTTTCCCCCCCCACCTCCCGTTGAGTTCCCTGTTAACAGTCAGCACAGGGAGTCCAAGGCGAGTCGCCGGGCTTTAATGACAGCTCAAATTTACCCTCGAACCGCACAACAGCATCACGATTTCAAAAAGCGGCCATTAAACAAAGCCCTCGGAGGCCACCGGCACCATTCCTCACACACTCCCAACACCGGAGGGACGGTCAGTCATGGCCACTCAGAGGGACTGTCCCACCCGTGTCGGGAGCGTGTGAGGCAGCCGCCCTCGGCACGGACCGGCTCGCTCCAAAGCCGCAGCAGCTCCAGGGCTTGATTCCGTCTCGCCCCACGCCACATCGAGCAGAGCCCTCAGTGGGTCAGAGACTTCCTGCCCTTCAGCATCCGCCGCAGGATAACCTCGATGCCGCCCGGCGTGCTGATGCGCTTGATCCAGCCGTGGGTCCGCTTGCGCTTGCGGTTGTTGGGTTGGTATTCATTGCCGCGGGATTTGGCGCGGATCTGCTGGTGGTTCCAGGGAGACGCCGGGCTGGGGAAGGCGCCGGCGGGCTTCAAGGAGAGGCGACTTCTGAAGGAGAGGTGGCTTCTGAGGGGCTGCTCCAGGGAACTTGAGAGGACGGAGGCTGCCCGCAGCTGGAAAGGGCAGGCTGCAGCTTGCCGCAGTAGGCAAAATCTTTGGAAAAAGAGGGGGGGAAAACTAAAAAGACAGGGAAGTGAGGAGAGCGAGCCTGGCACTGCCGCTGACAGGAAAATCAAGGGCTTTTCCGCAGCCGTGAGGGACGGGGCTGACCCAGCCCAGAGCCCGCTCGCCCCCGCTGTCCGTCCCCCCCGACCCAGCCCTCCCCGGGCAGGCGGCGACCGCCGTTACCTGCGGCCAACGACCGGCAGCCAGAGGCGGCCCAGCGCCGCCATCGCCCTCAGCCCGTCCTGACAACACCGTCCCCTCAACAACGCCGCCTCCTATTGGCTGCCTCCGCCCGGCCGGCGGGCAACGCGCATGCGCGATGAGCGGGCGGGGGGGGGGGCCGGCACGGCCGCAAGGGCCGATGGGGCCTGTAGTGCCGAGAAGGCGCCGTTACCATGGCAACGGCGGCGGGGCGCGGCCTGCGCCCCCCTCCCGGGCTCGCCAAGCGGCCAGGCCTCACGCTACGGGGGACGCTCGTCCCTGTCGCAGGACGCTCACGGAGCAGCAGCCGCCTCAAAAGGACCATTTATTCCCCGGCAGCATGGTTCTGCCAGCGGCGGCTCCGGTGTTTGGGCCCCTTCACAGCGGGAGGGCCAGGCCAGGCCCAGGGTCCCGCCGCTGTCACTGCCCTGCCCTGCCCATCAGCAGTGCGCTCTGGCTGCCCCCCCAAAATCGTCAGGACAAGCAGCGTGGAGCACGGGCATCCATTTCGGGAAGGCCTAGCAGGTACCGGCAGAGGGTACACGGGGGCTGGGAGCGGCACTGGGCTCTGACCACCTTCCGCCTCTTAACGTGTGTATCTGTACATAGAGCAGCAGCGTGTAGGATGTGCCCAGGCGCCTGCAGAGAGACGCGGCCTCTGCCCGTTCCTGAGCAGGGGAATGCGGTCATCTGCGTTTTACAGAGCGGGGGGAACAAGGGGCAGGAGGAGGAGGAGGAGGAAGAGGAGGAGGAGGGCGGCTGGGGGCCCGCAGGGTGAGTCACCAGTAACCCCCAGGATCTCAGTCTCCCTCGTTGTCTGCTCTGATCATCGACAAGATCCTTCAGATGGCCTGGCTGGACTCGAGCCCGGCCGTATCACCAAGCGCAGGCACCAGCTCCGTGGTTTTTCTGTGCCGGTTTGGAGTGTTCCCGCCGGCAGCCAGCCCATCGGGGTGAGGGGAGGCGACTGCAGCCCTGCCAAACCCCCGGCTGTGCAAATAAACCCAAAAGACGTTCCTGAGTTTATGTTTGTCCTCCCATCCTGGCCCCTGGGGTCTGCGCCTTCACGCTTTTCGGTGCACGGTCAACCCTTGCTGAGCTCCGACACGCTCGCGGCACTGACACGCTCGTGGCACTGACGCGCTCCTGGACTCTGGGAAGCCGTAAATACCGGGATGGTGAGAAAATGGTAAAAGGTAAAAAAGGAACTTGGTAACTCAGGTAAAAAAGGAACTTGGTAACTCATCCCACGGGAAGGGGCAAAAACCCAGGGCGAGCCCTCCCGCTCCCCCAGCTCCTGGCAGGCTCCCCATGGGCGGGCGGCCGGGCTGCGCTGGGTCTTGCTTTGACTGGCAAGTCTCCTTGTCTGTCACGACGAGAGCCCTCCTCTTTAGGAGGGATTTAAGGGGCTTTCTATGGCTATAGACTACAAGGACAAATAGCACCCCCAAACCCCAGTGCTCAGTTATGAAGCTGCTCGTGGGGAGAAGATGGAAGGAGAGATTTCGGGCTAAAGCAGATGAGCTGAGCTGAAGGCATTTCTCCATCCTTCCCACCAGACAGGCAAAAAAATGTAATCGGAGGAGCTGAAAAGCTGAGCAGCCTGCCAGCGCTGGCACCCTGCATCCTGCACAGGCTCCCGCTGCCTCGGGCATCTCTTCCTCTCCCCCTTTGCCTCCTGCAAGATTTAAGCCTTCCGTTTGCCATCTCGACTCCTGACAATCCTTGTCAATAAATGAGGTG
The DNA here is from genome assembly GCA_013398295.1 of Chionis minor. NCBI lineage: Eukaryota > Metazoa > Chordata > Aves > Charadriiformes > Chionidae > Chionis > Chionis minor. The sequence continues at coordinate 18,198 of VZSF01006228.1, forward strand.
AGCATCCTCTTCTGTCTCTCTCTCTTTGTGCGGAGGACTCGGAGCGCAAGCTGTGCGATGTAGGGCATGCGCTGAAGCGGAGGGGAGGAAGGTGCTCTGCACGGGGGAGCAAAATGGCCAAAAGGTGTGTGTTTTTTCAGAGCTGGCGATGGGAAGGCATTCGAGAGACGCTAAATGGGGTTGCAGGGAGAGAAGGGGAGACGGTAGCCTCACTGCGACACGGTGTTGCCTGGGCTTAAATAGCCCTGTTATATTGAGCGTGATTTGAGCGCAGGGTTATAAAAAGCTGGCCAGCAATAAAACTTAAGGGCCGGCTTCTGTTGTGATGCAATTGCAGTAAATGATTGCTGGCTCTGACTGAAGACCTGCTGTTGCTATGTGCGTGTCAAATCTGCTTGGATTTTCGGCTGGAGATCGAGGGGGCACCTGCACGCATCGCTGCCCGGCGGAGGGGGCAGGGTTTTCTTCTTCTCCTGCCTCCTTGCAATGGTTTCTTCCAGCTTGCTGCTGGAGGACGTTTGCTGCCAGAGGAATCGAACCGGCTTTTCTGCTGCTATGCAGTGGGCGATCCCCCTGGAAATTCAGGAGGTTTGGGAAATGCAGGGGTTTAAGGGGGATTTTGGTCGCAGAGGTCAGGCACAGGCTGTGCTTTGTATAATCTTTTGTTTCTCAAGGTCTTCTTCCTTCCTAAAGAGAGACGTGTGGCAGGCAGCCAGCCGCGGCTCCAGGCTGCCGTGTGTCTTACAGACGCTCTGCTTTCCCTACCATGCCGTTTCTTGACTGAATGCTGTTTGTCTGCGTCCTGCGGGCCCTCGGTGAAGTCCTGCTGCCTGCGCACAGGGGACCCGTCCTCCCCATCCTGGGAGGCTGCATCCCTGCCTGTGCTGCGGATTCCGGGCTGCCCCCTGGGTTTTCTATTTGTGCGACTGATAAAGCCTTCCTGACTACTTACTCCTGACTGTCCCAATAAAGCTGCTATAATTGTATCAGGATGGGGAAGCCAGGCGTACAGAATAAATCCCGGTGCTTGCCACCAGCTGAAGTGGCTTTTTTGCATTCCCCCAGAGGGAAGTTTGCTTTGCAGGACCGCGACCGAGCGGCGTGAACATTTTCTTCTGTGTATCTGAGATCAGTGCTTAACCAGTCGTTCTCTTTATGTGTTTCTCGATGCTGCAGTTTCTCCACTCTGCAGAGAGTGAATGACTGGGGGAGGCTGGGAAGAGCATAATAATATTTGCCCATTCCTCAGGAGTGTTGTGTGTCATCATTAATACTCGTGAGCCCCGGAGGGAAGGGATTAGGGCTGAACAAATTATTATGGCAGGTCGGATTCTGGCTGCAGCACATCTCACACTCCTCTCTGGCACCTCTCCTCTGAGGATTTGCAAGGAATTAGCAGATATCAAGTCCCTGCTACTCCCTGCGAGGGTCCAGGGCTCAGTGCAGGGAGGGGAGCGGAGGTGCTGAGCCGTGGTGGGACTCGCTGGGTTATGGGGAGGTTCACGGCCATCAGCTCCGGCGTCGACTTCTGCTCGCGCTGCCCCTGCGGTAAACGATGTTCTCGGCTCGCTCAGTGGGGCCAAGTGTTCACCAGGACTTCTCTCAGCAGGGACAGGCTGGCGGCTGCCCTGGGGGCTGTCACGGAGAAACGTGCCACCCTTTCTCCTGCCCACGATTCAAGGTCTCCCCAGCAGGGACAGGATGCGATGGGAGGAGGATATTTTTGTCGTTCCTGGCACCCTGAATGTTTGGGACATCAGCTGCCCCCAGCAACTCAGCAGGGTCGGGACCCCCACGGGAGGCAGGACCAGGAGGCTGGGGCAGGGGAGACCCACCTCTCTGCAGGGATGGCAAGGGAAGACCCAGCTTGGCTAGTCCATCCTGGCATGGCCATAAGCATGCCCACGCCGTGCTGTCACATCCGTGGGACAGGCCTGGTGTGACCACTGCCCTGATACACCACCCCACAGGCTGTATGTCAGCCCTATGGGCTCGGTGTCAGCCCCACAGGCTCTGTGTCAGCCCTATGGGCTCGGTGTCAGCCCCACAGGCTGTATGCCAGCCCCACAGGCTTGGTGTCAGCTCCATGGGCTCGGTGTCAGCCCCACGGGTTTGGTGTCAGCCCCACGGGCTCGGGGTCAGTCCCACAGTCTGTGAGCCCCACGGGCTCTGTGTCAGCCCCACAGGCTGTCTGTCAGCCCCACAGGCTGTCTGTCAGCCAGTCCCACAGGCTGTCTGTCAGCCCCACAGGCTCTGTGTCAGCTCTGTGTGGCTGCCTGTCACATTACCCTGTCGGGCTTCCCGCCCTCCACCCTGCCATGTCGCATCTCGTCCCATTTTTCTCCAGCTGTGACATGGTGCCGTCAAGTTGTATAAAACCCGAGGCGCTGCAGCCCGAAGTAGGTCAGTAAGTTGTTTTTTCCCCAGCCGGGTTATTCATCGCAGCGGCAGGGCAGGTGAAGCCGCAGGACTCCGCATGGGTGCTCTGGGACGATGGCTGGGCCTGGGCAATAAATCATCCTCCCGGCATTAATCCCCAGCATCCCTCGAGCAGCCCCTCTCTGCGGGGAGCACTTTCCTGGGGGCAGCTGTGATTTTGGGGGGGACCAGGACGTGGGTATCAACTCGGTGTGATGTTCCCACTTTCCCAAGCCTGTGCCGCGTCCTCGGCCTCACGGGACACGGTGACCGACAGCAGGTTCACACTGCGCCTGACTCATTGTTGTGCCTGGCCTTATGTAAGTGGTGCCGAAATCTCGCTCTCTGCTGGGGGCGGTGATGGAAGGTAGCTGGGATGGAGCAGGGGGGGGGAAAAGCAGCTCGTCGCCATGGTTACCAGCATCTTTGCAAAGTTCTTTGCATCCATCTGGTTTCATTTTCAGCCCTTTTCATCTCGCGGAGGGAAGATCCCTTGATGTTTCTGGCTGCAGCAGCCGCAGCAGCCGGCATGGTGGGTTAGAGGAGGCGTGTGGGAGGTGGGAGACAGGCGTGCTTTTCCTCCCAGCCCCTCAGACGAAGCCTGACATTGGGTCGAGTCATTTAACCTCCTTGTCCCTCCATTTCCTGCCTAGCGCAGCTCAACCAGGATGTGATCTCTGATGGGATTCGGAAGGTGTTTTCTCAGTTTTACCCAGCAGGGATTGGCGTGTCCTGGGCAATCCACCCGAGCTCCAGTCTGGGTGTATCCGATCGGAGGCATCTCAGCTTGAGGAGCCAGGCCCTGCCAAATAGCCGCTGCTGAATAATCCCAGCGGGATCCGGGGTCGTACCCAGCACGGATGATGCTGGAGAGCAGCTCCACGGCCGGAGCCTGGGCTTCTGGATCTGCCTGCAGAGCTCCTGACTGCCAGAGCCTTCCAGCAAATCAATTCTGGAAATGAACAGGATTCACTAATTGAGTTAATCCTGAGAAGTTAATCAATGTCAAGGCGGTTTGGCCAGAAGTCCTGTTTATAATCCATACAGAGATCATTAGAACCTTGTGAAACGGGGGCGCAGCGCAAAGCCAGGCTTTACGGAAATCAGAGGCAGACTCACATCCAGGCCCCACAGGCTGAGCCCGGGGGAACCGTGCCCGGTGCGGGTGCGGGATACGGCCTGCCAGTTGTGGGCAGAGCTTGCGGAGAGCTCCCAGTCGTGCTCCTGGGCACTACGAGGCTCAGGGTCGGCCTGGTTTCCCCTCTCCCCCCAGCTTTTCCGCCTGCCCCATCCCTCCGTTCCGCATGAGCAGCTCAGAGCTGCTCGGGGATCAAGAGCAGCCCAAGCCTGACACCAAACTGGTGCTCAAAAGCACGGCAAGATCTGCAGTGTGTCCATCCCAGTGCAAAGGCAGCTGGGCATCTTCCAGCCAGGGCTCCAGCCAGTCTGGTGCACAGCTCCTTGGGCTCATCACCCATCTGGAAGCATGGCTCAGCAGAGCGGACCGGCCCCTTGCCAGCGACGTCTGGATTTGGCTTCTCCTCCCCAGGGCTCTGAGATGTCCTGCTCTTGCTCATCAGCTTGGATGGGTCCATCCCCAGAGCAGTGAAGGGCACCCAGCAGGTGACACAGCTGTTTAGCACCAGCCTCGGGAAGCAGGAGGATGCCGGAAAGCTCTCGGTGCAGCCGGATCCTGCGTGGATGTGCTTGTGTCCAGAAGAGAGATCACCGATGCAAGGCCAGGCACCAAACCGCAGAGAGCTGGGACTGCCGTGCCCCGCGTCAGCAGCGGCGAGGAGAAGGAGCACCTGGAACCGGCTTTGCTGCATTTCCAGTCCCTGTAATTCCGCACCCAGAGCTTTCCATGGCATTTGCGTGGGAGTCAGGCCACTGTCGCCGACAGAGCCGGGCAAGAATCAAACACTGGCTGCTGTTCCAAGCTCTGGCAGGGCTCCTTGGATAAGCTGCTCCAGCTTTGCCAAGGGAACCGCTACCCGGATCGCCTGCCTGGAGCAAACAGGCTGGTTTTTCCTGGGAAAACCCACGAGCCATGTGTTGGGCTGGGGCTGGAGCGCCTGGGCTCTTTGCCGGCCAGCAGCTCTTGGCAGAGCCCATCCAGTCCCTGGGAGCCCATGGGGGCCAGGCTGGGTGTACTCGGGTCCGTGGGGTCTCTGAGGAGGATGTTGACTTCCCAAACACAGTGAATGACAAAAGCCGCAGAGGAGGAGGCGGCCCGTGCTCCGAGCCTGCCTCCATCCCTTATTTTAACTAATTCCCTCTCTTGCAGTTTGCCAGCAAAGCGCCCATAATCCTGCCGGGTGCACTTGAAGGGGTTGTTCAGGGAGCTAAGTGGGCTGCTCCTGACAGCATCGCTGGGCTGTAGATGTTTAATTCCCCTCTGGGAATGAGCTTCTCCTTCTCTCCTCCGCAGGGGTGGTGGTCAGTACCCGCAGCCATCGCTTGGGGGGCAGCCGGTGCCCCCTCCTGCAGGGACAGCCCTTCTGCACAGTGCTCGCTCCGGCTCTCTTTGCCCATCGGCATCAATAATTCACCGCGTTTGGCTTCATCAATAATGAACACACAGCAGGCTGCCAGCCAGGGGAGGCAGGGACCTCCCCAGCCCCCTCCGCAGCCACCCTCGGCACCACCGGCACGGCATCGGGTTCCGCTGCCAGCACTGGTGCCCCTGGTGCCACCGGCATTTCCTACCTCGCAGCTGTCTTTGCTCAGGTCTGGCTTCACGCTCGGCTGGGGTCGGTGGTCCCCGCGTCCGCAGCCCTCTCCCAAAGCCACCAGCACGCATCTAGAAGAGCAAATGTCAAGGAATGAGCCTTGGGGACAGCAAGGACACTGCCACGTCCCCCCAGCCCGTGTGGTGCCAGGCGGGGATGTGGGGAAGGGCTTTCTCGCCCCCCAAGCAGGCGCTGGGTCGCTGCTTCCCCCCTCCTCCCCCGTTCTCTTGCCATATTATTTTCAGCCTTGATTTGCAGAGTGACTTTAATTAAAACCTTCATCTCCACTCCCTGTAATTTCCATCTCTCGCTATTTGTATTGGTGGTTTAGACTAGAGATACATATATATATTTAATTGGTATAAATAATGCATTTTCATAGCTGAATCTCTCCTTAGCCCCATGTTTGGTGCCAGAAATAACGTTTTCATTTCAAACAGGCTTTTCTTTGCATGTACCTTCCCTCGGCCAGAGCAGATCCCTCCGCAGAGGCCCGCAGCTGCGTGCCGGGGACTGCGTGTTCCTGCAGCCGCTCCAGTTCATCTCTGCTGGGCCAAAGACGCTGGTCCAGCTTTGATCAGAAAGCAAAGCGCGTTTGCACGTGGCTGAGGAGGGCTGTGCTTTTGGGCAGCGCCGCCTTCGCCCCTTCGTGCATTCCCAGGGGCACATTCTACCCTGCCTCATGCCAACTGGGTGGGCCAGCAGCAAAGCAGGGGGGGACGGGGCTGTCCCCAGTCCCCTGTGCCACAGCCAGGGCCCCCAGCAGGTCCCTGCTGAGTGCTGGAGCTCGTGACTAACCCCCCCTTCTCCTGTCCCTTGCCTCTTGCCTTCGTTGCAGGGAGCATAATGCTGAACAGCATCACTGATGGGCTCCTGTGCTGCCTGATGGGCAAGACAACGAACGCCGTTGGGCCGCTGGACAGTGTTGAGTCCAGCAACGGCTACAGCTTCATGGAGGTGAAGCCGGGGAGGATCCTGCGGGTCAGGCACAGCACTCCCAACCGCCCGGCCCCGGAGGAGCCCGAGGAGAGCCAGCCTGGGGAGCTGGAGCGGGGCACGGTGCACTGCAAGCGCAAGATCACCGTCTACCGCAACGGGCAGCTGGTGATCGAGAACCTGGGGGACGCCGTCCGCTCTGAGATCCTGCACTGCCAGAATGGCTCGGGGGAACTCAACAGCACCGTGGAGCTGGAGCTCTCCGACCTGGCCGGCCAAACTCCTGCCCAGGGTCCCGCCGGCACGCCAGGATGCGGCACACCGGGATGTGGCACACGGGAGGCCGCCGCTGCCCCCGGCAAGCGTCGGAAGCGTAAACCCAAGAAAGTCGTCAACATTGACTGCAAGAAGCAGATCACGAGCTGCAAGGGGACGCACAGCGATGTGGTCCTCTTCTTCATCCACGGCGTGGGCGGCTCGCTGGACATCTGGAAGGAGCAGCTGGACTTCTTCACCAAGCTGGGCTACGAAGTGGTGGCTCCCGACCTGGCTGGCCACGGCTGCAGCTCAGCTCCCCAGATTGCCGCCGCATACACCTTCTACGCGCTGGCGGAGGACATGAGAGCTGTCTTCAAGCGCTACGCGAAGAAGAGGAATATCCTGATAGGACACTCATACGGGTAAGGGACATTCCTATGGATAAGGCACTGGTGAGTTCCAGGAGGGAAGGGATGGATTCATCCCCCCTGTCCTCTCCTTGGCAGTGAACACCCAAGAAATCCTGCACTTCAGGGGTTGAGAGGCAGAGGCGGGTGTGGGATTTCCCGATCTGGGTTTATCCCTCAGCTCTGATCTCCTACATCCTCTTGGTGTGTGTCCCTGGGCCCAGCTAATCCCAGAGTCCGTCCTCCAGCAGGGAAGCTGGCGGAGCACAGCCTATAAATAGAGTAAGCCCAAGAAAGTCAATTAGATGGAGACTAAGCAGTGCAGAGAGCAGCCCTGGGAGGAGAGGGAGCTGGAGATGGGCTCCAAGCTGGGCAGGATTAGATGGGAAGGCCAAGGCTGGTCCAGGCTGGTGGGTACCCAAGTGGGTGCCAGCACACTGCTTTGGTCTGCACAGGAACGAAGCCCCGAGCTCAGCCCCTCTGCCCGGTACTGTGGGGCACCGGCTGTGGGGTTTGACTGGGCTTACCCTGACCCAGAAAGGGGAGCACAGGTCAAACAAGGGGCTGTAGCCTGGGGTCTGGCCATGGATCGTTGGGATCTGCCTTGGGGCACAGCATCCGCCGGCGCTGTGGGATCAGAGCGTGGCCCTCCGTGCCCACCATCTCTCTCTCCCCGCAGCGTGTCCTTCTGCACCTTCCTCGCCCACGAGTACCCAGACCTGGTCCATAAGGTGATCATGATCAACGGAGGGGGCCCGACAGCGCTGGAGCCCAGCCTCTGCTCCATCTTCAACATGCCCACCTGCGTGCTGCACTGCCTGTCCCCGTGCCTGGCATGGACCTTCCTCAAGTGAGTGGCCGTCCTGACGCCGCAGCGCTGGGGAGGGTTGTCCCTGGCCACCCTGGCTTCCAGCCGCCACGGGGACCCCCAGCATGGGCAGGGACACCTCACGCTCCCGTCCCCCCGATGCCGAAGTACCACGCAGTGCTAACCCTCGTCCCATGCCGGCTTCTTCCCGCAGGGCTGGCTTCGCTCGCCAGGGTGCCAAAGAAAAGCAGCTGCTGAAGGAAGGCAACGCCTTCAACGTGTCCTCCTTCGTGCTGCGCGCCATGATGAGCGGGCAGTACTGGCCGGAGGGCGATGAGGTTTACCACGCCGAGCTGGCCGTGCCTGTGCTCCTGGTCCACGGCATGCACGACAAGTTTGTCCCGGTGGAGGAGGACCAGCGAATGGCTGAGGTAGGGGACTGAGCTGGGCTGGGCGGGTGGGCGAGGGCTGGGATCTGCCTGCCAGCACGTGACGATGCGGGCAGGGGGCTCGTCCCAGCACTGACGCCTGCCACTGCCACCATCTCCCCCCAGATCCTACTGATCGCCTTCCTGAAGGTGATCGATGAGGGCAGCCACATGGTGATGATGGAGTGTCCCGAGACGGTGAACACGCTGCTCCATGAGTTCGTCCTGTGGGAGCCCGAGACGCCAGCTGGGGACGGGCAAGGGGAGAAGAAATAAGGCAGCGGGACGTGGTGACCGGGCTGCTCCGATGGGAGAGACATTTCGGAGAGGAGAGGGGTTTGCGAAAGTGGAGGGGTGCGGCGCAGGCTGCCCTCGCTGGGCGCTCAGCCGATTTTCTTTCCCGGCCGCATCAGAGGCTGGTGGCGGAGCGTGGAGGCTCCCCTGGGCAGGGATGCGTGGGGCCGGCAGCAGGAACACGGCAGACCTGGTCCCCATCCCCTCGGGGATGGCATGGCAGCCGCTGGAGCGTCTTCATCCTGTTTCTTTTTAGTATTATTTTCCTCACGCAGCAACCCCCTGGGGACAGAGAGGAGGCAGCTGTGGAGAGACTGGTCGCACCTGCAGCAGAACGGGAAGAAATTGGAGGGGTTCTTCCATGGAGAGTGCATTGGCACTGGCACCTTCCTGGCCAGCGTTGGAGGAACTGAGCTGGGATTGTGATAAGGGGAAGCCAAAGGCTCCTTGGCCTCAGCAGTGAGATTTGTCTCTCTGAGCCCTGGAGCACCTCGCTCGAGCTGTCTGCGGGGCTGGAAGATGGTACCACCATTACTGCCAGCAGCCGTGCACGTGGCATCCAGCGGCTCCTGCCTGGCGCTGGCGGGAGTCTGCCTGCACAGCTCGGCTCTGCCTGGCCAGGAGATGAGGACAAGGAGGTGACCTGCTCCTGTGGGCATGGCCAGAAGGACCGTCAGCTCCCCCGCCATGGTGGGACTGGCACGGCTGTGGTGGGGAGGACAACGCCAAACCTGAGCTCTCCCGCGGTCCCCGGTGCCACCGTCCATGCAGTCAGGTCCCCAACCACCATCACTAGGTACCGCAGCACTGGCTTCTGCAGAGCCCTCTGCTTCCCTCCCGCTGCCGCATCCTCGTGGTGCTCGGAGCCATTGCCATCACACAGCCACTCCCGCAGCGTCCGATCCGCTCGCCCTTCCTGGCTTCCAGCTCCTCCACGACTCTGGGACCCACCACCTGCTCCCGGACCATATCCCTGCCGGGATGACATCCATCCCTCATGCACCAGGGGATCAGCAATACATTGTCACGCTGTCGCTGTGTCCGTCCTTGATGACGGCTTCCGTATGGATCCGTGAAGCCTTGGAGCAACACGAGAGCGACGAAGCAAACCGCAACCATCTGATCTCAATGGACAACAGCTCGTTACCTGCCGACACTGGTCTGTACATAACCCACCGGTCCCATCGTCCCCTCCCCTCTGCGCCTCCCATCCCACCGCCAGGAGCTGGGCAGGACCGAGAAGGTACATGAGAAGTGTCGAGCAAGGACCTGGGTGCCGTCACGGGGTCTGGGGGCTCCTGGCCACACCGGGATGGGTGGGAGCCTGAGCGAGCCGGGAGGATGCTGTGCTCGGCACAGCCCCGCACCCGCGCGCTGGGGGTGGCCCCAGCCTCCCCGCTCCCCCAAAGCTTTGCTTCCCTCTTATCTCCCCCCATTTAAACCAAAGAAACAACCAGTCCCACGGAAACCTCACCCTTGGCCCATGTCCCACCCAGCCCCGCCTCGCCGTGACCACTGGCACCGCAGCAAGGCGCCCCAGGTCTGCTCGAGGGGCTGCTCCGACCGGAGCTGGCACCCACCTGCAACGCGCCTTCCCCGAGGCCGAGCCCATCTTTCTCCCCAAACTGAGTGACGTAGAAGAGGAAGGGTCCTGGTGGGACGGGGACCCCTTGTGACGAGTGTCCCCAGGCAGCCCTCCTCTGTCCCCGTGCTGGGGCAGAGCTGCCCCTCAGCCAGCACCTGTCCCTGCCCGCTGCTGCCACAACCTGTCTCATAATGAGAATTTTAATGACCCCGAGTTCAGATTGTTTCCACGAGCCTTCCCCCACCACACCTCTCCCGCCCCGTCCTGGCCAGGGGAGACGCCACGGCAACGGGGTCTGCAACGAGGGTACCCAGAAATACCCCCGTACCCCAAAACGCGGCTCTGCCCCCCGCCGTGACCCCCCCCCNCCAGGCGACTGTGGGTGCCTGGCTGCGGGCCACGGCTCTTCAACCTCTACTTGCCACGGAGTCTGTGTCGCTTGTACCCACATCGCTTGTGCTAAGGCCAAGGCAAACCGCGCACCGTCGCCCCGCTGCTGAGCCACACGCCGTGTTAGTGCCATTTCATACAGTAAAGCCGTGTTATATTCTCAGCTGTGTCCGACTCCATGATGGGGAGAGTTGTGCCGGGCACTGGGGGTGTCCTCGGGGCACGACAGAGCAGGGAATCACGGGCAGCTTGGATTTCTTAGCAAAAGGCGACCTGCAGCCGTTTATTTATCGCCCTTCAGGGAACTAGAAAAATAGAAAAATTCTTGCCAGTGTTCACGACATAAAAACAGCGCAGCCACCTCCTCGGTCGGGGCAGAGGGGAGGTGCAGGCAGGGGGTGCCCCCCAGGGGGCTCAGCGCCCACCCTGGATGTCCGCCGGCCGGAGCTGCCGCTCGCCCTCCGCCAGGAAGATGCACATGGCCCTGTGCAGCATGTGAACGCCCAGGCGCCGGCGCCGCGCTGCCGGCCAGCTCGCCGCCACGCCGTAGCAGTTCCCCTTCCTCTGGTTGGTGATGGTCTGCAGCCCTGCGGGGAAGGGGTCAGCACCCACGGCCCCAGCCCCCTGCTCCCCGTCAGCACCCGCCACCCACAGGGAGGGAGGCAGCCCCCCGCCCAGCACCCACTCCCGGGCAGCTTTTCCCGCAGGAGACGGGAGTTTGGGGGATTGTGCCCAGACCCTGTGCGGGCAGCCAGGGATTCCCGAAGCCCCCGTGTGCCCCAGGGTGGGCTGCATCCCCCCGACTCCTGCATGGGGTGGGAGAGAGGGATGCGGGGAGTCGGAGTGGCGGCAGAACTGATGCCGGGAGCCGTGGCAGGGGGTCAGGGCGGCACCATCTGCCCCCCCTCCGGCCCCACTCACCCAGAGCCTCCACGAGGCAGCTTTCCCGCGTGTAAGCCTCCGCCGGGACGGTGCTCTGGAAGCAGTGCACGGAGATGACGCCCTGCCCGCTCGCCCAGATCTCCAGGATGCGCTGCACCTTGGGGCAGCCCTGCAGGACAGCCGGCACCGTCACCATGGCCCCCAGCCCCCTGGTGCAGCCCCCCATGCCCATCACCACGGCCTTGGGCCCCCTCAGCCCATCCCACCTTCTGTGTCCCGGCGCGGTGCTGGCTCAGAGCCTCAGTGAGGTGGCAGTAGGGCCGGGCACGTGTCCCCTTGCCCACGTAGAAGATGGCTTTGATGAAGGTCCTGAAGCACTCGGCCGGGCTCAGGCGGTGGGAGTGGAGTGGCAGGTTCTGGGTGGTCCTGGGGGTGCAAACCCCCAGCTTTGGGGCTTGACACCTCCCAGGGGTCCCCGCTGGGACCCCCGTGGCACAGGGGATGGACGGGGCAGTGGTGTGGACCTACCTGGGGTCGAGGAGGAGGTAGTTGAAGCTGGACTTGACCAGCCCTTCCCGCCAGCGCCGGCTCCGGTCGGGGCGGTCGAACTGCTGGGCCAGCGCCAGCTCGTCCTGGGCGCAGTCGGGGACATCACCGGTCCGCAGCGCAGCCGCCAGCTCGGGGCTGTGACCTGGGGTGGCCACGCCAGCATTGAGGGGCACTGTCAGCCCCACGCTGGCACCGCAGGGACCAGCCAGCTGGGTGCGGGGCTGGGGGGGCTCCCTGGGGGGGCAGCCAGCCTCCTGCTGGGATCCCCTCGCCAGCTCCTCCAGCCGCCGCAGGTACAGCCGCCTGGTGAGCTCGGTGACGGGCCCCGGGTCATCCCCCAGTGCCCGCAGCCGCCGGCGCAGAGCTTCATCTGAGAGGGGCCACGGCAGCAGTGTGCACGCTCGCCCGTCCTGGACCACAGCGTCCTTGGGGCTGGTGGTAGCCTCTGTGCCAGGGCTGTGCCACGCGGTGGGTGCCTGTCCCCGTTCCTGATCCTCGAGGTGCTCCTCGGAGTGGTGGGTGCTGCAGCCAGCAGGCAAGAGCGGCACAGCCAGGCTCCTCTGCTCCACCGTGGTGCTGCCTGCTGGCCGCGGGGCCAGGAAGCGGCTGAAGCTCCCGTGGGACCACGGGGGCTGGCATGTCCCCGAGGTCGAGGGGTCCTGCCACCTAGAGCCACCCTTTAGCACCTTGGGGTTGGGGCTGCCGGTGGCACGAAGCGATCCCTGAGCATCTGACGGGGAGTCCGGAGGGTGGCCACGGTCCCCAGGGACCAGCAGGACTGTGGGGCTGGAGCCAGGGGACCCCTGAGCATTGGATGGAGAGTTGTGGGGGTGGCCATGGTCCCCAGGGACCAGCAGGACTGTGGGGCTGGAGCCAGGGGACCCCTGAGCATTGGATGGAGAGTTGTGGGGGTGGCCATGGTCCCCAGGGACCAGCAGGACTGTGGGGCTGGCGCCAGGGGATCCCTGAGCATTGGATAGGGAGTTCTGGGGGTGGCCGTGTTCCCCAGGGACCAGCAGGACCGTGGGGCTGGAGCTGGGGGAGCTGCTGGCCCCAAGGGGCGAGCTGGGCTGGCTGGGGGCTCTGGGGAGGATCTCAGTGTCAGCCAAAGAGCCCGTGCCCTCTCCATCCCCGCCAGACGCATCCCTGGCCCCTGGGGTGACGCAGTGCCCTGAGGTGGTGGCAGGGTCCCTTGGGACACCCCGGGGCACTCGGAGCCTGGGGGGCCTCCGGGGCATCTCCAGCGACTCGTCAAAGAGGGAGGAGGAGGAAGAGGAGGCGCCGAGCCCCAGCCGTGCCGCGGAGGCCTGGAGGCGGCTCTTGGTCCTGGGGGTGACATGGCGGTACGTGGGGGGCTCCGGTCCCCAGGGGGTGACACCCCCAGCAGCGAGGCTGGCCGGGCTGCACGGGGTCTCTGGGGGGGAGCCCTGGAGGCTGCACCCCTGGAGCCGGGCGAGCAGCTCCCCTACATCGCCCACCTCTGAGCCACCCTCAGGGTGAGGGGCTGCCCCTGAGCCCCCCCCAAAATCCTCACCCTGCACCCGCTCTGTGTTTGGGGGGGGGCCGGGGGGCAGCTCCCGAGCAGCAGCTCTGGTCGGGGAGGGGGCTTCGCCCGGCTCTGGCCCCCCAACCACCCTGGGCTGGGGGGAGCAGTGGTGCCGAGCCCCCGGGCGCCCCCCGGCCTCGCTGGGTTCCAGGGTCTCCAGCGCACTGACGAAGCGCTCGCTGCCACTGCTGCTGTCCCCGGGGCTGCCGCGGTCACCAGCCCCCACCTCGAGCACCGTCACCTCCAGGCCGGGGGCAGCCGGGGACGCGATGCCCCGCAGTGGTCCCCGAGGGCCAGGGGGACGTTGCTGAGCCGCAGCGTGCGGGATGTCACCGTCCCCAAGGCCCCGGCGTGTCACAGAGCAGCTGCTCACGCCACCGCGGAGCCGGGGAGCCCTGGGAGACGCCCCATGTCCCCCCGGGACCCTGTTACAACAGCGGGGCTGGGGGGAGCGCAGGGACCCGCTGGGGCCAAACTCCCGCGGGGGTTTGGGGAGAGCCTGGGGGGGACCCCCCGTCCTGCCCCCCACCGCCCGGCTCCGGGGTCCCTCCCCAAGCTCAGCTCCGGCCGAGAGCAGCGTGCTGGAGGCGAGGGGCTGCGGGGGCAGAGCTGGGTGCGCGGGGGGCCACGGGGCAAGGGAGGGCATGGAGAGGGACGGGGGGTCTGGGGGACAGTCCCACGAGGGCGGGGGGTCCCCCAAACCGCAGCTGCCCCCCAGCTCCAGCTCCAGCTCCTCCAGCAGGGACCTGCGGGTGCTGCTCAGGGGCCCGGCCTCAGCGCCATCCTCGGAGCCGCTGCCTTCGGTGCCGTCCTCGGTCAGGAAGGACAGGGACCGCCTGGCGCCCCCCAGCTCTGGGGGCAGAGACCGGAGTCGGTGTCCGACCCAAACCGGGGGGGGCTCACCCAGCCCCCAAACACCCGCCCCGGCCAAGGGAACCCCTGGGGACCTCACCCTCCGCCAGGAGCCAGCCCCAGGCGCGCTGCAGCTCCCGCGGGATCGGCTCCAGCGCCAGCCCGACGCCTCGCTTCCCATCCTGCGGGGAGGGGACACTGTCACCACCGCTGCCAGGGCCACCATGGGGGTGACACGGCGCCCCCCAGCACAGGTGGCGTCTCCAAGGTGCTGTCCCCGGTCCCCAGAGCCGTCCCCGCCAACCTGCTCGCGGCGCTCCGGGTCCCCCCTTTTCCTCCGCAGGAGCTGGCGGTGCCCGCGACACCCCCGGGACGGGGCGACACGCAGCGGTGACAGCGCCTCGACGGACCTGGAGCGGGGAGCAGGGCTTCACCCCCAGCCCCCCCCAGCTGGGCTGGGTCAAGGTCGGCAGGGCAGGGTCACGACCATCCCCTCGGGGTCACGCAAGCGCCACTGGCACGCTGCACCCCCTCCCGGCGCCCCC
>VZSF01006230.1:0-33739 GCA_013398295.1 Chionis minor
TTAAATATTAACACAAACCCAGCAGAGAGCAGGATTTCACCTCCCCGCCGGGCTCCCGCTCTGGGAGGAACCCCAAACCTCCCCCAGGACTCTGCCCCGGGCTCCAGCACCCTACGGAGTCACGGCCAAACGACAAACCTCCACCCCCCCCACCCGGAGGGCACACTCCTATCGCGACAGTCGAGGCGACAGTGGGCAGCCCGCCTCCCTCCCCACACCAGCCCTTTTCTGCCCCTATTTATAGAGGATGTGGGGGTTGGTTGGACTATGACCCCAGGGGGGCTGCCCCCGCCGGGATGGAGGGGTCCCCCAAAAAGCGAGGGGAGCGGCGGTGACCCCCTACCCGCCGGGAGGGGCCCGTCCCGACGGCTAAAAGCGGTGGCGGGGCGCCCCCTGTCGCCTGCTGCGGGTCTGCAGGGCCGGGGGAGACACCCCGGGGGGGGTGACACCCCAGGGGAGCCCCGGGGGCCTACGGGCGGGTGCTGCACCGCCCCGGGGCGGGGGTCTCACTCCAAATGGCTCTGGCACCCTCCTCTCTGCAAGAGGGGAGAGAGGCTTTTCCCTGGTGGGGGAGCACCCTGCCCACGCTAGGTGCTTTATACTCACCCCAAAATCACCCGTCCCTAAAAGGGGCTCCTGGGCTAGGTGCACCCCGGATCCGACTTGGCACAGCCTGAGACAGAGCTCTCTGACTAACGCACCTCCACAAGGCTTTTTGCTCCTTTGGAGTAACAGTCAAAAGGCTCAGGCAAGGAGAATTCAGGGAGAATTCAGTAAAATCAGCGACGTGGCTACTAGACACGATGAACATCACCAGTTCAAACATCCTGTCCGCTCGGCTCCCTGCTCGCAGCTGACTTCAGCCATTTAGGGTAAGGTGTGGTTAGCGTTAGCATCATTTTTTCCCTCTGCAGACGAGGTGCGGGAGGTGAGCGTGTGTTTTCAGCGCGGCTGGATTTGGTACAGAAGCTCCCAGAGAGCTCCACAGGAGGAGGAGAGAGGGCATAAGGAGAATTTCCCCATGCAATAAACTCACCCACCTTCAGGCCTTTGTCCCGCAGCGACGCAGATGTTAGCGTGCTTCGAGCACGTCTGGCACCTCAGCACAAGGAAGTGGCGGGTCCCAGTCTCACACCGCTCCCCATGAAGTGCTGTTCCCCCCCTCAGGTCAGCAGGACTTTGAATTTTGTTGCCACCAAAGATGAGATTTTCCTACCTCCCGTCACCCCCCTGGTGTGTTGGACTGGAAGCTGCGGGGCGGCAGAAGAGAGTTGCTTTCACAAGAGTCCAGTTCGCTTGGTTTTTGACCCAAAACGTTCACTTGAGGCCACCGCTCAGCTACAGTTTTGCCTTCTTGATCTGCTATTGCACCCTTCACTGTCTGTCCCATGATCCAAGTCTCTTGCCCTGCCTCGGACATGAAGGACCTTCCACGCAGCGTGTGTTGGACGAGGAGAAGCTCTCCTCGTCCAACACATCCCTTGTGTCACCAGGAACGGTGGTGTCCCTCCCGGTCTGCGTGCCCAGCGCATCTTTGGCGTTCACATCTCGGGAACATGGTGCCGAGGGTGAACTACAGCAGCCGCCTCCTCCTGCTCAGGCAAAGTCTTTGTCTCTGTAACACAAGGACACGCACTTTCTGAGCTACGCCAGCATTTGCATTCAGAAACGTGGGCCTGCAAAGACGGCGGCTTGTCTGAAGGTGGCTGGATGTGGGACCAACACAGCAGGCAGCAACGGGGATCTCCGCTCCTGTAAGCAACCCCAGTCCCACAGCCGCCACCTCCTTCTCCCTTCTTTCACAAGGGCAGCTGTCCGTGCCACCAGCCTGAGGAAACCTGCTAAAATTAATATCTCTTAAGACAGCAGAAAAATATATGTGTTTGCCTTACAAGAAACATTTTTAAAAATACCCAGGATGATAAAAATTGAAAATTTTCAGCGTTGTCTTATTTAAACACAGCTGGTTGGGTTACTGAGAAACACCGGCCATTTAAAAATTATTTCTTCTCTTTAATATTTAACTAATATTTATTTTAAATTTAATTTTTAAATTACGTTCTTATTTGCACTAGAAGCCACGACTTGAGGATCCATCTCTCCTTTCCCAGGGGTAGGAGGCCAATGACTGGTGTGAAGTTTTGCCAGGAGCTGGGGCGCTTTTCGTCCATCTCCATCACTTGATGCCAGCGAACGCATCCCGCTCCCTCTTCCCTGGCACTCCCAGGGACAGGCACTTGCCCTGTGCAGCCCCCTGGGTTGCAATGGAAATTTTGTGTGAGGACCAGGGCAGTGCAGGGCATTGCTGGGAGGGGGAGGATGCTTCTGAGCCGAGCCCCACGGCCGGGCTTTGGTGGCAAGCAGGCAGGTGAGCATGTAGCCGCAGCCGGAGGCCAAGTGGCCCTGATCCCTGTGGATCTCCTCCTGAGGTGGGAGAAGGTGAAGCCCTGGTGCTGGCGTTCACCTCCCTTGTGCCCTCCACACCACAGAGCCAGGCTGGCCTGTGCAAAAGGAAATAATAATTAAAAAAAACAAAACAAAACCCAACAAAAAAACCCCCCTTACCTTGTTCTTGACAACAAACAGGGTAATTATCTCCCTTCTACTGATAATTATCATAATTAATCCAATATAATGAACTGTCCCAATTGCACTGCTGTTTCAAAATAAATGCCTTGGCTTTTTTTCCTCTTCAATTGAGGAAGGGGCTCTCCTGTGAGACAGAAGCAGTCGTGTCCCCCAAGCAGAGAGCCATTTCAATAACAAGAAGCAAAAGGGGTCCAGGCGGCTGCAGATCTTGTTAGAGACAAAAGCAACCGCCCTGCCAGGAGGGGAGATGGCCCAGCGTGCTTGTACAGTGCCACCACAATTACCGTCAGGGTTTATTGAGGCCTTTCCCTGATAAGACATGAAAATTACAGCAGAATCAATGCAGAGAGGTACTGGAGGAAGAGGAGGGAGCGGTTGGATCCAAGCCAGGGAGAGGGGAGGGTGAAGGTGGAGCTGGGGCAGGGGAGCTGCCATCGCCCCTGGGCCACGTGCTGCCTGCAGCAGTCCTTCTCACTGCCTTTATTCCCAGTTTGTTCCTCGAGG
Source organism: Chionis minor (assembly GCA_013398295.1). Lineage (NCBI taxonomy): Eukaryota > Metazoa > Chordata > Aves > Charadriiformes > Chionidae > Chionis > Chionis minor. The sequence continues at coordinate 3,094 of VZSF01006230.1, forward strand.
ATCCCTGGAAGGAGCTCTGTAAGGTCAAGGGGCTCTGCTGGGCTGGGAGCATCCCCAGGAGCTCCTACTCAAACAAGCAGAACAGACAACAAGAGGAGGAGGATGATGATGATGATCATGATGATGATAATTCACATTTCTGAACTGGGAAAATACACTGGAGAAAGGTTGAGCAGTCCCACCTAAGCCCTCTGGATAGTCCTGTGGCAAAGCTAGGAAGAGCCTGGCTCTCCAGCATGGCCTGATCTCAGGGTCGCTTTCGGTATCGGTTCAGTAAGGTATGCCAGGGTCCTGCTCCTGAGGATGCCTCCGTAATTTCTGTGGGACATGTCAGGAAGCAGTATCCGTTGCTCATTCAAGGATTCAGATGGGAATCACTGAAACATGCAACTGTCCATGGTGTGGAGAGTTTTTCACCCATCCTCGGAGTTACCTGTGTGCTAAACCAGGCTGTTGTCAACTGTGGCACCGCCGGGGAATTACCACAATTACACCGTATAATATTGACTTAACTATTTGAAGAACTCTACAGCCAAGTCTTTCCTAATTAGATTCAACATTTAATGGGGCTTCTTAATTCATGAAAATATTTTCCAAGGCTTTAACAAGTCTAACAAAGGAAGAGTCAGGAGTATGCAAAATTTTTGTAATTTTAATATCTGATCAAGAGCCCAGGGATGTCTGTCTTTTTCATACTGGAATGATATCCCTCAGTCCCAGGTTCTCGGGGACTCCATCACAGACAAACTCACTTCATCAACAAGCATATCCAGGGATCCAGCCAGTCTGGATATGGCCGGCATGGCTATTTTTGGCATATTCAGTCCTCCAGGTGCTATTTTAATGTTCCTCCCCACTCTGTAATTATTCAACATGCCAGTGAAGGTAACGAGTTGCTGGAATCAGTGGTTGGCACCACAAGGTAAAATAAAACCCTGGAAGTGCCTGAAGAATGTGACAGGGGGAAGTAAAGTCCCATTATTGTCTCCCTCGGGGACGGAGGAGGTCCCCCCGGCTCACTGGCATTGGCGGGATGCTTGGTGAGTGCCGGCAGTGGTACCAATGGGGACAACGAGCTCCCAAGAGGCAACTGGTGAACCTGAGAGCATTTGCTAATGGCTCCTGGGTGCGATGACAGTCCAGGGTAGGGACCTTGCTGGTCCACAGCACCCAGGGATGGTGTGATGGGTGCTGGTGGTACCACAGCTGCTGCAGAGCCCCAGTGGGGCTGCCGGCAGCGGGCAGCTGCCGCCCTGTAGGATGCAGGTACGGGGAAAAGGTCCCTCTGAGGAGCCCACCAGCAAAATGGTGCCTTCTGGAAAGGCTCTGAAGCAAAATAAACAGAGTGCATCTGCTGGCTGTTTACCGTGGCCCACGTGACGCCCCAGCGCTGGTTTTCTCCACGAGCACATTTTGCTGGGTAAACAAGATGCGCAGGCATCTGGAATGATGTCCGGGGGAGAAATCTTGGTGTGAATAACCTGGAGCTAAGGGATTAATACCAGCGCTTGGGGCATGTGGGGCCGCTCCAGCGCTCCTGCTTTCACATGGCAGAGGGAGAAGGAGGCGCTGAAGGAGATGCTGACTTTCCAGATCAAAAAAGAAAGGAATAAAAGAAAGTCTTCCTCACCTCCCAGGAAAGTCTTGCCATGGACATTTTCGTTAGCTTCATCCCCAAAGGCCCTGGCAGGCAGGGGAAGTTTTACCTGGCTGACCAAAGTATTCAGGGTTTTGGTTTCATTCAGGGGAAATATTTTTTATGTTTAATTATCAGTTTCTGAAAACTGAAATGTCTTTGGTTTTACAATAAGAAAACAAACAGAAAAATTGAATATAGAGACTCCTCCCAAAAACCTCTGCTTTAAAAACTCCCTGTTATTTCCTAACAAAACCCCTTTCTGCTGGGAACCTTCCTGCCTGGCATAGTCTGAAGGTGCTTCAGTCCCCGTAGAGCCTGAGGGAGGAGGAACGCAGTGGCTTTCATTACTGAAATGGGATAAAGCAACCCCACTGCAGTCCAGGGTGGTCCAGCGCATCACCCCCATCACCTTAAATGGGGACCCAGTTACAAAAGACACAAAACATCGCATAAAACCGAAGAGATGTGCTCAGCCAAACCAGACGCTGGGGCATCCCACTGTGCCCCAGCCCGTCGGGAGCTGCCGATGCTCAGCCTGCAAGCAGGGATGCAGCCGTGCAGCCTCCGGCTGGAGAATGGAGTCATGGTGACCACGGTGACCACAGGGCCCATACCCATACAGAGCCCAAGATAACTGTGGGTGAACAGCATCCATGAACCCTCGGGCCATGGATGAAGGGAGCTTGAAGGGGTGCTGTTGGTGGGGCCAGTGTTGGAGCATGGGGATGGGAGCGTCCACGTGCTGCCTGGGCTTTTGCATCGCAACAGGAGACGGCTTGCCCAGGAGATCAATCCCCAACAGTTTCGCTGAGGACTCTGACGGACATTTATAGCCCTCTGAGTCATTGCCGGCCTTGTTTAAACCAGTTATACCTGGCCAAGACCTTTAAAATAGCTTCATTTATACTGAAAGGCTCCTCTCGCACACGGCCGGTATAAATAGCAGGGTGAACCGCTCGGCGAGCGCGACGGCTCCTCCAAGCTCAGGGAGCGCGGCGGCACGCTTTGCTCAGAGCCTCTGCGTCACCCTCCTCTGTGCCACCCCCTCCACCCACCCCCCGGCTGCTGGGGGGGGTGTGCAGGGGGCCGGGGGAGCCCGCTGCTCCCAGGGGACCCCATCTCCCCAGGTGCCCCATTCAGAGCTGGTGGCTCACGGGAACGAAGTGTCCCTGGCAGAGCTGCCGGCAAAACAGCCGGAGCGGAGATTTCTGCTCCGAAAAAACACAGGAGCTTGCCTGGGACTCAAACCCTGTCTGTGAGTCTGTGGTTCCTTGACCACTAATAGCAGCCCAGGACCACCCAGTAAATCTGCTCGGGGTCCGCAGCGGGCACACAAGCCCATTCCTGTCTGATGATGCAGAGCCTGCCCCGGGGCAAGGGGTTGGTGCCACCCCGGTGGGGCGAGCCCGGGGCTACCAGAACAGCCCCTGCTGCCTTGAGTTTGGCACAGCCAGATTACGGCAGTGTTTTTGGTCTAAGGTGTGCACCCCATCCCAGGGGCACCCGTCTCTGCCATGGGCCAGTGACACCCATCGCTAGAGCTAAGGGTTGCTGCCACCTGCAATGATATTTTAATTCCATCCCACTCATTTCCAGGCAAAAAAATTAATCTCGACCTGTGCTGTTAGGATCTGGGAAAGCTTTGACTGCATCATTGCCTTAACTTTTGCCAAACATTTGTTCATCTGGTTCAGCAATCCTTTCTTTCTGTTAAAAAAAACCCCACTTTCTGATGGAAGAACCCACCTTAACTTGCGGACAAAAGGTTTGGCACCTGCTCACAGCTCCAAAACCAGCTGCAACAGCGGTGATGGGAAAACAAGCGTTTTAGGAAAAGGCAGCCTGAGAGTTGAGGCTGCCTGTCTCAGGTGGGGTGTGCTGACCGAGGTGCAATGCCCACCGGCATGGCTCGTCCCAGCCAGGCTTTCTGCTAGGGACTAGCTCCTGTGTGCTGCTGAGACCCTTTTCCCCTCTAAGCGTTTCCCAGCATTTCCCTCCTTGTAAAACTTGCTTTCCTGTGTGCTTGGGAGGAAAAGCATGGAGGCAGGAGAAGCATCCCCACGAGGAACCAGCATCTTAGCCAAGTCCACAGCAGACGATCTTGTTTCGCCCCCCGTGACGGCAGCACGTACCAGGCAGTGGGCTGCTAAATAAAGTGCATTTCCAAGGGAGAGCCGTTGTGCAGCGGAGATGGAAAAGCTCCGCTGAAGGCAACGGCTCCGGCTCTCTCCAAACATTTCTCCCCCCTCGCTCTGATCTTTTTTTTTTCAGAGGAAACATTGCCCAAATCAACACATGCCCGTGGAATGATTTTACATGGGTCGGACAGCAATTTCTGCTGGAAAAACTTCCAATCAGCTGCATTCACAAGCTGGGTTTATTTTTCAGTTTTCTGAGTACGTTTTGTTTCAGTGCCAGAGTAAAGACCCGGAGGTACATATTTCAGCCCAACCTGTAACACCATCATCGTCACTGGATTTCAATGAGGAGAAGGCTTTGACCTACATTCGCAGCCCAGCCTGGGAAGGAGCTGGGGCATCCCTTAACATCCCGCTTTGCCATGCACGGGACTCTGCTTCTTTTCTCCTCCCCTGGGACACGATGCTGGGCAGGGGGGGTCTGAGCATCCTGGGCAGACAGGAAACCATCTGCCAACCCCCCCCCGGTCAAGCAGCCGCCGGGTGTTTTGCAGCCTCTAAAGCCCCGCTCTAAAGGGGGACGGCCAGGGTGGAACAAACTTAACCAGAGCTTTTTAAAGCTCTCCCACCTTCGCCTCCTCTCTTCCTCCGGGTAGGTGTCCCGGTGGTGGCAGAACAAGACGGCTACAGAGGGCTGCTGGAAGCCGTCAGCGCGAAATACACTGGGAGGCCTTTTTTTGCTTGGAAAATATTTCCTCGCCGCAGGCTGCGGTGACAGCAAACATTCCTGCCGGGGCTGGCGTGGGGAGGCATCACCCTGCGGCACGGCTGGGGCGCCCGGGGCCGGCTCTGGGGCTGCCACCCCCCGCCAGCCCTTCACCGGGGTGCAGCGGCACCCGCCTGCCGGCAGTCACCGGCTGCCTCTCCCAGGGGTGCAGGGACTGCTGCAGACAAAGGTCTTTTATGCTTGTAGGATTCGGGTTTGTTTTTTCAAAGGGGAGGTGAGAGCAGCTCGTGTGCACCCCCAGCACGCAGGGCAAACCCTCGCCTCCCTTGTTTTGAGGAGCTAATGGGTTGCACGCAGGGAAAAAAGAGAGGCTTGTTAAAAAAAAAAAAAAAANTAGTAGCTGTTGGGGAGCAAAACCAGCCCATTAATGTCAGGGCTGTGGTTGTAAATCAACAGAGCTGCTGCTATTTCCATCTGCCGCTAGCAGCGCCCGTTTGGGAGCAGGGCAGAGGCAGTGGCCCCCCCGGCCCAGGTGTGCGCCGGGGGATTTTGGCAGCCGCTGGGCCAGCAGCACGTGCCATGCACGTGGCCTGGTGAGCAGGCAGCTCCTCGCAGGTCCTGGTAGCATCTGAGAGCTTCCGTGAGCAATATCAGCCCTACGGGGGTGAAGCCATGGGTCAGGACCTCAGGGCTGGTCCTAAAGGCACCTAAGCATCCCCAAATTCTTAATTTTTCTTTTTTTCATAATATAAACAACCAAATGTTTATATTTCCAAGCTATAATATGATTATAGCTTGGAAAAGAGATATCAAAAAAAAAAAGGACATCTGAAGCATTTGTGGATGTTTTCCTTCAAATATTTGCAGATGTAAAGCTGCAGGAATGAGTGCAAACTGCAATCACCTTGTCCATTTTGGAGAGAGCCAGCCCTAACGAGCCATGTTGGTGACAGTCCGAGGGGCTGGATGTGCTCACAGGAGGCAGGAGGGAACAAGCAGAGGGACTGCTGGATTCCCTTCCCTTCCCAAGCTAGGGAGACCCATTCCCTGAGGACATCAACGATCTGGTCCCACCCAGTCCTCATCCCATCTGGGAAGCGAGGGCAATGCTTATCTCTGGCAGCAGCCTACCAGTCTCCGTATCCCGATCCTTTCCTGCAGCCGCAGTGGCCAGCCCCATTGCCCAGCTAATTCAATCTCTGCGCAGGAGACAGAACTCCCTGAGGTCTCCCACCAGGAGTCAAATCCACTCTTGTGGAGACACAAGACCACTACACACCTCATCAGCCACGGCTCCGTATGCAAACAGCAAGGCTTGCCCTTATCTCTGCAGATACCCATCTGTGGATGTGCTGTGTGTACATCCTACCCACCAGCATTTGCTAAATGAAGTACATGGATTATGGTTTATATATCAAGCTTTATTCTTTGGGTATGTTTCTATACTCTAAAGCAGTAGGAACGGGTGTTAGGACATGCCACACATTTATTTTCATACCAAAAGGTGCCCCAGAGAACATGTTTGTTCTTTAACCAGAAAAAAAGGTCAGAAAGCGCAGTGATGAGTGAGCAACAAAAATATAAGACCAGACTGCAAAAAGATAAAAAGGAAAGAAAGAGATCTTGCAATTGGGTTCTCTCTTGTGCCTCTGGCTGCATGGGGAAGGGAAAAGAGAGCTCACGGGCCCTCCTGGGCCAGGCCTCTTGCCACCAGTACCTGGGACTGCCGAGGGCTGGTTGTGCTGGTCCCCATGGGTCCTTGCGGGTGCCCGCATCCCCGGCCCCATCCCCACTTCAACCTGCCCTCACCGACAGGCTCTGCACGCCACGCCGGAGGGGACCTGGCCTTTGGCAGCATCCCCTTCCCAGGCTCCATCACCAAAGCTCTGCCCGGGAGCACGGCAGGGTGGTTTGCACCCACAGCAACCAAATCACCCTCCTGTGCCCACCCGGGGCCTCATCGCACCGCAAACACGGAGGGGTTTGAGCCATGCCCAGCACGGGCAGCTGGACGGAGCCTATTGGCAGCTCCCACCGGGGCTGCCCCGTCCACCCGAGCACCCCCTGCCCTGCAGGGGGGCTTTTGCCCCCGCTGTCTCCCTGCCCGTGCTGCAGAAGGCAGGGGGAGGGTACCCGAGCATCACAACTTTCACCGCAGCACACAACTTTCACTAACTCCTGCCTTCCCCCCCCTTCCCTCTCCACTTCCATCACAAAAGACCCGCCATCAGGAGAGCCTTCCCAATCCACAGAGGCCATTCCCGCAGCATCCCTGCCCTCCCCGCTCCTCCGCCGGGGCTGCAGCATCCTGCTCCCCCGGCCGCGGACCCCCGCTCCCGCTCCTTGCTTTGTCCGCGGGTTTTGGGGATTTTCCCACTGCAAAATGAGGTTGGTTTTTGGTTTTTTTTTCCCCAGCCGGACGCTTCCCTCGGCCCAGCTGCACTCTCCCGGGGGGTGTTTGCGATGGAGCAGCGGCCGGGGCGGGGGGGGGGAAGAAGCCCCATGGCTACCTCCCGTCCCCCCGGGCACCCCCCTCCCGGCACGGCCGGGGGTTTGCAGGCTGAAAAGCCGCCGGCAGCCCTCGCATTAGCACCTCATCAGCTCCCCGGGGACCCCGGCAAACACAGCCCGCCCGGCCGAGGAAATACCCCCGGCCTTGTCATACAGAGCCCCCGGGGCGGGAGAAAGAGGAGGAGGAGGAGGATGCTTCCTGGCCCCGGGGGCACAGCTGCCTCCAGCCTCGGCCTCTCGGGTGGGCAAACAGCACCTGGGAGGGCAAGGGATGCCAGGATGTGGATTCAGGAAGCGCCCCTGCACCCCGCTGCTCCCCCAGCCCCTTGCACATAGAGATGCTAATGGGCTCCCCGTTCTCCCCGTCCCCCCGCTGCAGAAGGGGATGCTCCCCCTCCTCTCGCTGGGATTAAGCCCAGGGCAGGGGGCTTCGCCGCTGGCACGCACCCGCTGGCCTTGGGAGGAAGGTTCCCTGCTGCTGGTGGAGACGGCGGGGGGGAGACAGGATTTATTCTCCGGTGGCAGCTCACAGCCATGAACACCGCTGTGAAAAACAGCAGCCGCTGGCACCTCCTTTGTTGGGGATGCTGCAAAAAGCAGCCCCACGGCTGCGGGGGAGATAAAGCAGCGTGTCAGTGCTGCAGAGGTCAGGGCTGGAAATTTAGCATGCTGATACCTCCCCGTGCCCGCTTCGCAGGGCCAGCAAAGGTAAACAGACGCCCTCGGAGAGAGCAGGGGAAGGTTCAGGAATTGCATGCTTTCCGCTCAGGCAGAAACGTCAGCCAGGGCCCAGAGAAAAGAGAAACACACCCATAGCCCTCTCCACTGCACCTTGTTCTGCTGGTTTAATCCTCATAAGGATTAAAGCCCCCTGGTCTTTTCAAACCCCTCTGACTTGCCTACACGTGGTCCCAAGCCACCTGCAATCGCCTTCGGACTCTCCGGAGGTTATACCAGTGACATGACACAGTTTGCCTATGGAAAAGCCTACAGAAAGCCTTTCTCCCAGCTTTTGGTGACCCTGCACGTCAAGAAAGGTGTGTGTAGGAGCATGCCCGTGGGCAGGGAGACAGTGGCACATGTAGGACACCAATGCATGGGGCTTTGGTATCACCACTCGCCGTCCTCAGCGAGAAGACTTCCCTGTGTGTTTGCTCCATTCTGATAGCGGGGAGCTCGGTGTGCCTGTCCTATTTGGAAAAGCAGCCCTTTAGGTTGGCAGGAGAGCAGGGGGAGCACCTTCCAAAGCAAACTCCAGGCCAGCTGGAGCGGGATGCTCGGGAAGCCCTCTGGTACGAATGGGTCCCTGCACAAACCTCCTCGTTAAGGCAGATGGGAACCAGTGTTCATCTCCCCACAGAGATGCGATTATTATTACTCTTTCTCCCTTGTAAAGGTGAAAAGGAACGTTTTCTTTACAAATAAATAGAGGCTGGCTCGCAATCTGAACTTATCAAGAAGGAGAGATGGTAGACTCAGAAAGGGGAAAATAAACAAATTTGGAAGCAAACTAACTGAGCAATCCCCCACTTATCTCCGAGTCACAAGTCCTGCTTTGCCAGGTGCCAGCCGATAACATCACTAAGGCAATATAAGGCATACAGCTCTCTGCAGTGCTTTAGCTGAGTGATGCAATCAAAAACAATCCCAAACTCGGCTCTTAGCAGATAAAACCTTTTCTTGTCCCTCAGACAGCTGAAATCAGCTCCTGCCACTGCATCTGCCTGATACTTCACACCGGCTTTTTGACAGAGCCAGTGGGATGTTTCCAGAGCCGGGTGCCTCATGCCGAGAACGGGCACCCATTTGGAGAAGCGCTGATTTGGGGACCTCACGTGCCGTAGCGAGAGACTGCAGCCCATGGGACAGCGGGGATGAGAGCCCTGCAGGGATCAGTGCTTGCTCCAAGCTCACGGCTGCCCTGTGCTATTATCTCTTTCCTCCTTCAGGTGTTGCCTAAAAAAAAATCAAGGCACTGACCTTGTCAGAGGGTCTCTGCCCTGCCGGCTTGCAAGATCCAGGGCAAGGCCAGCCTCAAGGGCAAACCCCTCACCCTGCACAGGCTGCATTTGCATGGCCCATGGGTGGCTGCTCCTGTTGCTGCTCCATGAGGCACCTCAGCTACCTGCAGCACACCGGGTCAGCGTGCCATGCATGGCAGGCGCGCTCCCATCTGGTCCCCCAGCACTTCTGGGGCACTTTCACTGTTGCAAGAGCTGGGCCCTGCATTGCTCTGCCTGCAGGCAGGAGCCTCCAGGTTTGTGAAATGCATGCTACTTCCACACCAAAGTCCTTTTGGCTTCCAAGTGGATGAGCAGACCCCAACCGCCATCTCAAGTTGAGCACCCAGGACCACCAGTCACTTTGAAAAAGCACCTGACAAAGCGTCATTTTCAAGAAGCTGTTCAGGTTTTGACATAGAATCATAGAATCACTTGGGTTGGAAGAGACCTTCAAGATCATCGAGTCCAACCATAAACCTATGCCAAAACTGCTTAGCAGCATTGTGTTTTCCCGAAGCCGCAAGGAGGAAGGAGAAGGCTATCAAGGCTGTGCCACATTCCGCATACGGATGTGGCCACATGTTCGTTCCGTCACACCCCTGTCCTCAGCATCACTGCCCAGGGATTTGTCCCCAGGAGATCCTCACCAACGTCACTGTGATCCCAAAACACAGCAGACGTGTTATAAGTTGTACGACGGGGCATCCCAGCGCAGGCACTCACCGAGACGCACAAGGCATCAGCGGGTGAGAGCTCCTCGCAGCCTTGTTTGACTGAAATAATTTTATTTGAATACAATATGCTATTTCAACAATTTTAAGTTGCATGGGGTTATTTAAGATGGATTCAGTTTTAATTTAATCAGTTTAATGGGATTTTATGTTTTTAGATATAGCACCTCCAAATTGTCTGATTAACTTTTCAGAATCAATACGCTTAACAGCAAAGCATACAATTACCCAGGCAAATGATCTCCTCCGTGGCTTCTGCATGAGCAATCACCCAGCTTCAGCTTGGGCCGTGGGGGTGCAGATTTGCCCCCATCCCCCCCACACTGTGATTCAGCATGGCAGCCCAGCTCCCCTCCCCAACTCATGTTGCCTAAGGAAGAGGCTCTCCAGGGCAGCACAGCTGGCGGGATGCTGGAAGAAGGCCACTGGCCAGTTGCTTTTACTTTCACACACCATTTTTAAATTGCAACATGTTAAAGACCCAAAGCATCCCTACAAAAGCTGGGCTGGGACCGCATCCACTGTGGCATCACCAGCAAACAGTCCCAGTTTGCCTGGCACTGGCACACAGGGATAGCCCCAAGCCATCCCCTCGCCTCACCCCTTCCACCTCCCTGTCCTGCCAGATGCAGCAATGGGCCCCATCCAGCCCAGCATCACTCCCCACATAGGGTACAGGTCATGTACTGCCTTTAGTTCCCAATTTATTCCACCAGCCTCAGATATCCCCCCTGCTTTTGTCAAGTTGCATAATTTTTTTGAACTTACATACTTGAAAAATTCTTTTAGAAATGTCAAGGTGACTGGCGTATTAAAAATGAGCCAGAGCAAACAGGAATGACATTATTTTAATTCTTTCAGTGCCAGGTCATTTTCTCTGTAATAACATAGCTTAGCTACCAGCCTCCTGCCCCTTGCATCATCCTTCCCCTTACTTTCTTGGTTGTTTTTATTTGTTCATCCACTAGATAAAAGAGAGGAGGAGCAAAAAACCCAAAACAAAACACTGCTGTTGTGGAAAACCCTTTCACCAGAATTTAAGAGGTTTGTTTCCCAAATCTCACTGAAATTTCACAGGATTTGGGCAAATTCAAAGTCCCTTGAAGTCTCTGACCTAACACAGTAAAATCCCATGTTTTCTTTTAGTATCTGGCCAGTTTTCTTCAGGGAAGCATTCTAAATTTACACACCAGGCCACGTGGTACTATAATAATCTGTATTAGTAATACCTGGCACATTCCCAGCCACAGGGTACAAGGTGCATCATGTCGGTTTGAGGATGAAGGAACCAAGGTCTGAAGAAGTCAGGTTCATTAGGACAGCCAGGACAAGCCGATGCTCAAAATTCTGCCCTGTCCACTGGGTTATGCTGCTCCTGGAAGTGGCCAGCAAAAATACACACCTGTATCACTCCAATTGCAGGTGACACACCCTCCCCTGGGGCTATAAACACCTCGCAATTTGCATAATATTTATAATTAAGGCACCACAGAGTGAAGGAAGTCCTGTGATGGGTCAAGACACAGCAGCACTGTCATCCAGCTGAAGACACTGGGTTAAAGTAAAAATAAAATCACATTTCCTTTGTCTCCTGGGCATCAAGCCTGGCAGCAGCTGGCAGCAGGGCAGAGGGGGATGCTCCCTGCTCTGCTTTCGGTCAGAGTTTTACCCCTCTCCTTGCACCACCTCTCTTCAATCACCAGCCCAGTTGCTCTAACTCACTAAACCAGCAGAAGAGCCACCTTTTTCCAGCAGGGTTTGTTTTCTGCGGGATTTCTGCGAGTTGACCTGGCTCATGGAGGAGCATCGGAGCAGGGGCAGCAGTGGGAGAGTGCTGCAGGGACCGGAGGGGCACCTTCCCCCACCAAATGGAGCTGCACTGCCTACATTCACCTTCTGCAGCACAGGTGGATAAGCCACTGGGCTCAGAAGGGCTTGTGGCTTGGAGGTGCCACACTGTGGGGCTTGACAAGGTGAAAAAAAGCTATTTTGAGAGTCACCCACCCTCCTGACCCCCTGGCAGAGGATACGGTGCAGGGGCAGCCAGAGAGCAGGCACCCCCGGACCGCAGCATTCCCGCTTCAGAGATGCCAAATGCCATGTAAAAACCTGAATATCAAATAGGTAGAAGAGGGCACCTTCCCTGCCTCCCTGACCCGGCGCAGGGATGCTGAGAAGCGACTGGGAGAGCTGGTAACATCCGACACTGCCACAGCTGTTTGCTTGAGCAAACAGCAGCCAAGCCTTAAGGCCTCTTTCTGCTCGCCCAGCTGCCAGACCTCGCTCCAACTTCAGGCAGGAAAAAACATTTCCTCAGGTAGGGCATTAACTATGCGATTGAACTAAGGAGTTATTTTTTTCCTCCAGCTGTGCATACAGTAAGTAAAGCCTGCGAGTCAATGGGCGCTAAGCTCGCACTTCAACGCTAAGCTGCACCACGGTGGATTTAAATGTGTTCCCAGGCTCTCCACGGAGCACACAGCCAGACCCAGGCAGGGGGCTTGCAGATGCACCAGCATCCCACCCCTGTCCCCAGGAAAGCAAGGGGGATGCCCTCTCCAGTCCAGTTTGCATCATCTTAAACAATACTGATGGTTCTTCTCCAGCCCGCTCTCCCCACTCCTGCGGGTGGGTAGGAGGCAGAGCTGAACGCAGAAAAGTCAGGTTTAAGGACAGCGTTTACACTGCTCGGAGAAAATCACTCATGAAAAACTGCCGAAACTGTGGCCAGCTTGAAAGTAGACAATTAGAAAGGGTACTCAGCAGCTCTGGGGGCTAAGTCTGTGCTCAAACTCAGTGGGCAATAAACACGCTGCCGCAAGAAAAAAAAAAATTATATATTTTTCCAGTGTTTGTCTGAGCAAACAGAAGCTATTTGCAAATGGTTTTGAGGTGGTAGTGGCCTTCCTCTGCAAGTGCCAGAGACTCGAGAAAACGCAGAGGGTGTTTCCTCACCCAGTGCAAACAGGGAGATGCACAGCCAGCACGTGCTCCGGGCACCCCAGCAAGAGTGTAGCAGCCTGTCCTCCCCTTGGCAGGTGATCCAGGCTGCACTGCCTGTGGGGAGGGATGGAAGAGGGGAGATCCCTTCAGTCTGACCACGTAAACAAGAAAAAAAACCCAAAAATAAAAGCAGCACCCCAACACAAGGAGGGGGCTGGGGGCTGTTGGGTGCTCTGCAGGACCCTGCAGCCCCAGCTTCGTCACATCTCCGCAGTCAGGAGACCCACAGGCCAGACAGGGACATTTCTGGATGTCAGAGCCCATCCCCGTGGCCGGTAGCCACTGCTGCCACAGAGCTGGCCCACCCCAGTACGGGGGGGGGGGACCACAAGCAGGGCCAGATGCTTCCTGGCTCTCCAATTTCTCCAGCCAGAGCATGCCTGTGCAGAGCTGCTCTGCAAGGGGAGGTGCTCCAGGTTTTCTATTTATGGGCTCTATTCATCCCCAGCTGGGTTTCAGCGGTGCCCTGCCATAAAAGTTGCCTGCTTCTCTGTCTTGGCAGCCAGGAAACCTCAGCCGGCTTGAGGAGACCGTAGGAAATGGCAAAGCCTCAGGCTCCAGCTCTCCAAAATAAGGTGCTGCTAAATTAATATGGTGTGAGTGACTGGCGAAGTGATGTCACCTTCACCTTACAGCGAGCAGTGGGGGGGATAAATGCATCCCTCTGTCCTGGCTTCATCCCACTCTTCCCAGAAATGCCCCAGCTTCGGCTGGAGGAAAGGCACCATGAAAAGCTGCAGCCCAAGACAGAGAACGCACACACCTAGGGAAAAATTGGGAAACACTAAGGGATTTAACACGAAGTCATCATTGCCTTTCACGACAGGAGGGGTAACCCTCCTTCTCTTTCTTGTTTGTACTAAGAAGAGAAACCCTCACACTATAACCAGGGGCCCTAAGAAACACCCCCATCATTTCCAAGGAGGCACTTACGAGAACTGTGAGATTTGGTGACCACAGGCACCTTTTGAGTTTCACCTATTTGCAGTGCTTTCCCCTTTCTATTGGCTTTGTCCATAGCTAAAGGGATGAACTATAAACATAACTCCCATCAAGAAGAAAAGCACTGTATCCCTTGTACATCAGCGTTTGGAGCAAATACTGAAGGCACCGTAGCTTCTGAGCGCTCATTTGGCCGCTGTATTTCTGTATAGCATGGCCCGCTGCAATTTCCATCGGAAATTCAAGCTCATCCATTACCAAGCCTGCATTTAATCTAGCAGGATTTAGACAAATTCCACCGCGCTATTTAAATATTAATTAAGATTTCTCACCCGGCGCATCCTGCATATCCTTTCAAACAGCTTTCATCCCTCCAAATCTGGGAGACATTTTTCAAGTAGGTTTATGGCAAACAGGCAGGGGCTGGCAGGCACCAGGGGATGAACAGCAGCCGGGCTGTCTTGCCATCCCCCAGACCCCTCCAGAGCCCAGGAGGCTGGTGAAGCCCCACCACAGTGGTCAGACCAGAGCAGGGCAACAGGTAACGAGCTGAATTCCTCCCCTCCCCATCTTCAGCTCCCTAGGTTAAAAGGTTGGTCCAGTCTTGGGTGATCTGGGATTAAGGGGTTTCTTCCTAGTGCTGGAGCTAAGGGAAATCCCACTCCTTGCCACTCTGCTGGCTTGCATGGCCGAGCACACACACTCACTTAGCCATCCACTTGCTGGGTTACTCCTCTTGCTTTAAGTTTGCTAAATACACCTGCAGGCATAAGCCCCGCAGATCCACAGGGTTCAGAGGTGACGGAAGGCTCCCCTCCTGCTCAACACCATGCCTCTGCCCCTTCCCCATTTTGTCAGGGTGATTTTTCCTGTAAGATTTATTTGGCATCATCAGTTGACAAACCAAAGCGACTATTTATGTCAATAAAGCCAAAGTCTGGGCATGCCGAGGGAGCCTGTGCACAAACCCCTGCGCTCCGATGCACGCCATTGAAAACCTGACTTATGAACCGATAAGAGCAAGGGCTGAACTTGACAGCCCTGAGCTATCAGGGCTTGGGGATGGGAAAGAGGGGATGCAGATGGGGCATCCCACCGCCCAGCCAGCAGTCATGCTCCACAGCCCGGCTGTGCCTCCCCGCAGCCCATGCCACGTCTCCCAGCCCGTGGGGAGGACGTGAGAGGCATTCAGATGGAGCGGCAGGCTGAAAAGCTGGGTCAGACAGGGCGCAGCGAGCAGACCCTGGCTGGTGCTCACTCCGAGACATGTCCTGTGTACCTTGGCCACAGCCCCAGCCCAAATTGGCGGCCGGACCCACATCGTGCCCCCCTCCGCAACAGTTTGCGAAGCCGGGGTGGTTGTTCAGGTTGATCGAGGTTTGGGGACACCCCTGCAGCCCTGGGGTTGTCCCTCATCCCATGCACCCCATGCCAACAGCTCCCCCATCCCCAGGCTCCCATGGAGGTGTGAATATTTGGAGGAGCAGACACAGGGGCATTGAGCAGGGCTGTGAAATGCAGCAGTGTCTGCCGTGCTCCCAGTCGGCACCACTGAGCTGCCAGCATCCAGGAGCTGCCGGGACACCAGCCAGGGCAGGAATAAGTAACGCCACTGTGGTTCCCCAGACCGTGTAAACAAATACCTGCTCGACCCAGCTTCCCATCCAAGCTCTGCCGGCTGGCATCAGGGGGGGACACGCAGAGCCCCGACCTCCCTCTCTCCCTCCAAGCAGAGATAACACCACCTCGCCACCTACCAGGCAGGGGAAAGGTATTCAAGTATTCGTATGTAATCCAGGTACGCTGAGGATGAAACAGCAGCAAAACACCCTGGAAGGTGTCAGCAAGCTGCCTGCGAGCAGGGCTGAGGAGTGGGCAGCTCCGTCCATCCCTTTCATGGCCCAAGCACGATCCGTGTGGGTAACACACCACATGCTGACAGCAGGAGCAGAGGTATCAGCACGCACACGTCAACAGAAACACCACCAGCCTTCCAAGCTTCATTTAGGTTCCCCCTCATTTTTTGAGATATTCACTTTATAAGCCCACTAACTGCAATAAAAGCCTTTTTCCCTTACCATTTGTATGGGGATGTACATGTTGAGGATTCTCCCAAAACACTTCTCTCACAGTAAGGTGACTTAAATTACACGAAGCTTCTTTTAGTTAAAACTTTGAATTGCCAGAAGTCAGTTGCTTTCCTGAAGGCTGTTTTTTCCCCCCCATGAGATAAACTCCTAAGTTAAGAGGCACAAAAGTTTGGAGAGTTTAAAGATACGAGAGTTTAAAGATACTGTTTTCCAGAAAACAAAAAGGCAGCGGCTGTGCTAAAGTTGTCTGCAGGGTACTGGCCATTAACTGCACTGGGCAAAAACTTCTACACAGTTACATGTTGGCCAGAAAACTGTTCCTAATCAAATATGCGGTTTTACCACATCTTTCAATAACATAATATTTCGGGAGAGGAAGAGAAGTTTTCAAGTTGGTCAGTACTTGCTGGTTTGGCATTTTGGAAGGCTCCTATCCCGACGCTTCTTAAATCAGCTTTCTTTACTGGAAGTGACTTTCTGCTTTGAGATTGCAAGCGACTCTAAAAGCTCCTAAAGCATAAAAGTAAAATAACTGGGAAGTGCCAAACCCAGCAGTTGGCTGGAGCCGGGCTGCCTTTCTTCGCAGCCATAGAGCTCGCAGGTGCCGCGGGGTTGCAGCCCTGCAGACCAACCTGCTGGCAGAGCATGCCGGCGGGTTTCCACTGCACAGCAGCCTTAATGATTACGGTTATGCATATGGAAAATTCCCTTTGAAAATATCGATACGCCTCCAGCTAGCTTCCCTCGCTTTGGTTTGCCAGCCAGGGCTGGAAAGACACCTATAACCACCCCGACTCCCGGTGCGGCCAGCCGGGAATGTTGGTTTCCAGGCAGAGCTAACAGGAGAGGGCAGCAGAGATTCACATTTCGGGCTCTGCAGGCAGGGAAACGGGGGCAGCTCGGCAAAACGCCAGGAATGCAGGGATAAATGCGGCTCCGTGACCCATAGCGGCCCCGTTCGCACGCCGGCTGCTCGGCAGGGCTGGGGACAGTGTGGGACAGCTGGTATGGCACCTCTGTCCTGGGCACAGACCCCAACAGCCAGCCGCCCCCCAAAAACCATGCACAGCTACCAAAGGGGAGTCTGAATGCACACAGTTGCTCTCTGCAAGGACAGCCACTTAGTTGCGAGGAGACTGCAAATATTTCCCTGATTCAGACTGTCCCCAGAAGGGAACACGAGGGCAAGGGAAGTCCCAACCTGTCAAAAAAAGCCCCTTCAGAAGTGGTTGCAGCGTCACACTCATTTTTGCAAACGTGCTCATTTTTGCAAAGAGTTGGTGTCAACTAAAGCGTCACCTCCTCCGGCTGTTTGTCACCGGCCCTCGGGACCATGCAAGTAGGCAGCAAAGGTTAAGCTAGGTGCGTTGCAAAGCCAGGCTTGGCAAAGGCTGCCAGAAGAATCCGGGCAGGATTCTGCAGCAGCAGCCCATGCACAGCAGGCAGAGGCTTCCCCTGCCAGCTATTAAATGTGATAAGAAGCACAAGCAGCAGTTGCTGCATCTCTCCCCTCACTTCATCAGCCATGTGGCTCCACTCAGCACCCTCGTCGTTTGGCACAGTCACAGCAGTTTTTGGAGAGAAAGCACAGAATCGTAGCGTGGCAGCTAATAAGAGCAGGCAGTGGTTGTCTGTAGGAGATCTGCATTTTCCTAACAATCCTGAAAGCATTTTTCACTACCTATGAAATATCATGTCAGCAACAAAAGAAGTACCATGGCAAGGTGAAGCCAGCTTCAATCGTGCCCTGTGCTCCCCAGGTGCCACAGAGGGAAGGAGGGTACAGTCCCATCCCCAGTGTCTATCAGGCAGGGGGTGGAAAAGCAGGTTTGGGAGACTCTCAGCCCTGCTAAGGACAGGTATGAAACAAAAGCCAGAGCTGTAGCTGGCAGAAAGTAAAGGGGCTTCATTGCAATGGCAGCACTGCACCAGTTCCCAGCAGCTTCATCAGCAGTATGTCTAGATACGCAAAGCAAAGGCCAAATCCTTCCTCCTGTTAGGAAGGAAGTCCCTAGCCTGAAGGAAAAAGGAGAAGCAATTCCTCCAAGGTCATACAGGATTTCTGCAAAAGAGCAGAGCACCCAAGGGCCAGGCCCTTGTTATAGCACAGGCAGCACAGCCTTCCAGAGCACTTTAGCAGAAACCACTGGGGCAACAGGCACAGAACACAGCAAGCCAGCACTGCAAACACACTTTAGCAAGCTGAGGAGAGAAGCACCCAGCAGCTTTTCCTCACAGCACTCACCACACCACCCCCACACAACCCACCAGGTCCCCACTCTCACAGGACCATTTAAGCCAGCCCAGGTTCCAAGCCAAGCTCCTTATCTGTTGGAGCTGCTCCCTGGGTGCACAGAGAGTCAGCTGAGATTTATAACAGCAGAAGAGCACAGCCAGCCTCCTGCTCCCCTCAGCCCAAACATCACAACCAGTAACCTACCCCACACAGAATGTGCTCTTTGCACCCTTTAAATGGGAGTTCACCCTGACAAAAAACACCTGAGGAGCCCTCCTGTAGCCATTAATCAATGCCCCAGCTGTGCCCTCTGCCCTGCTCTCAGCATCCATAGGCTTCCCTGCACTTTTCCCACCTGGGACTGATCCCTTGGCTGTGGAAATGCCAGCTAAGGAGAGCTAAACCAGCCCGTTTTCTAGTGCTGGGACAGAGGTAAAACCATATACTGCTTAAAAACAGGGATTCCCTTTGCAACTCTCTCAGGACTATTTCCTTTCACTATGTTGACTTAGAGGTTTCCTACAAACACCAGATGCTTCAAATCTTAAAATCCCAAACCTTGTGATCCCAAGGCCCACATCTCACCTGGGACTTATAGCATCCCTGCACTCACAGGGATGAACGCAGCCCTCGCACGCAAATCCAGCTTTTCCCTTTGCACCAAAGCAGGCTCAAGCAGCCAGTCGGGGCAGGCTGTGTGTAGCAGAGCAGCTCCTGGAGGGTGGAATTTGGGGTGAATTTAAAGATTAAGCTCAAGGACTGCTTCTATGAAGCAGGTGGAAAGCAGAAGTTTCCACAGCATCACAAAATGGGGACAGATTTTCTTCTCCCTGCCAAATCTTGATTCTAATAATATTATGATTATGCTGTAATATCTCAAAAAAAACCCAACCCAAAAAACTAACCCTTAATTCTTGTGAATTAGGAAGAACTGAGGCAATTTCTCAGCGTTGCTGGGGGCAGCAGTACAGTATAGAGGGAGATCCTATGCAAGGTTATTCCCCCCGTTGATGGGCTAAAAAAAATGAGAGGGAGGTGTGCTGGCTGGGGGCGAGGGTGGCAAGGGTGTCACTGATGGGTAGCAGCCCTGGCGAGGGGCTCAGCATCCCCATCCCACAGCAGCACCTTCCCCGGAGGGGACAGAAAGGAGGAGGGGACACAACAGGGGGGTCATGTCGCAGTCCCGTGAACTGAGCTGGCAGCGGAGCTGATGCGACGTGTTTGCACCAGGATGTTTTACTTATGAGACACATCTCACTGGCTGCCAGGAACTGTTCTGATTCAGCTGAATTTTTTCAGGCTTTTTGATAACTCAAACTATTTGGGAGGGAGGGCTGCCCTGGGTCCTGTCCAGTTCTACCCCCTCTCCCTCCAGCGAGAGGAAGGTACTTTGCCCTGTTTAGCAAACCAAGCATTTTTTCAGTCATTGAACCCTGGGTTTGTTTTCTTTCCAGTTTGGCTGGGAAGGCGTAAATGCTGTCAGAAATCTGAAATACAAGCAGAAGGGGTTTTTTTATTCTTTCTTCTTTTTTTTTTTTTTTTTTTTTTTTTTTTTTTTGACACAAAATAACTTGTGCTGCTTTTGTGCTGTCCTTAGGTTCAAACCCTCCTCCCACAAATGTGGCTGTGGGGGTGATCTGGGGTTTGCTCTGGGAGGGAGAAAATGCCTTGCAGCCCCCACAGAGTCCCCCTGGAGAGCCCCACGTGGAGTGGCAGGTTGGGGGGTTGCTGCGATGCCCCACCTGAAAGGAGGGATGTGGTTTTCCATGGTCCCTCCAGCTCTGACAGAGGTGGACAGGCAGGGCAAAGCCATGTTCACTTCATTCTTCCGAGTTGGAGGGATGTTAAAATGAACTAGAACCGTCTGTCCAAATGAGCGTTTCAGGGTGAGGTCATACAAATCACTAGGGCTTATTTATTTCTTTGTAATTCTGAGGAAACTCACCATGAGAAGAAAGAAATTGGATCCGCTGCTGAGGAAAATATGGGAAGGGCGAGGACACAGGCACAACGGGGACAGCTCTAGGAAATACTTTTGCAAAGAGTTTATTCACTTTAAAAAGTGCATGTTGGCCACCAGTAAACAATTAGTGAAATTTGGATCCTGGTGGTGCTTAGGTGCCAAGGAGCATTTAATGACCTGGACTTTGAGGCTTTTAACAGGGGACACCATTAGCCTGGGCACCGCCTGCTGTGGCAGACCCTCCCTGGGTTTGCTTTGCAGCCATGAAAGGAAAAGCCTCACATTTTATTATTGTGCCACCACAGCAAAGCCGGGGTGTGACTGGAAGGAGAGACACGGCTCCTGGCTCCCTTCCTTGGGCACAAGCCCCATGTTGAGAAATGCTGCTCCATGGGGAGGAGCAGAGGCTGCCTGGGCTTGGGAACCTGCTGAAAGATGCCCATAGCAGAGGCTGGTACCAAAGCGGTTGTTCTGGGGCCATTCCCTTGTTTCAGGGAATTTTCCCAGTGTTAGAAAACATCTTCAGGGCTGCTCAGACAAACTCATTCCCAACTGATTCAGGAAAAGACAAATGCTCCCTCTGCTCTATCAGAAAATGATGAATTAACCCACAGCTCCAGTTCCCCACAGGCAGCAGTGCTCCTGAAGGGGATGGAGGCCATGGCTCCAGCTGTGCTGCGTTCGATGCTCCAGTGCCACTTCACAGCAAGAAATCACACTGAGCATCCTTTCCCCTTAATATACCACCCAGATGCAGAGCATCGCTTTAGAGAGAGGTCTCAAGGTGGTACCAAGATGCTCATGTGAGGCACCACCACTCCACACGCTGCGGGGCATTTGTGGTCCTGGGCTGGTGGAGACTCCCAGGTTATGCTAGAGGCAGTCTCCAGTGTAAAGGATAACAAAAAGCAATCCGGAGTTTGCATGGAAAAGCAAGGCCTCGTTCTAGCTCTGCAGGTCGCAGAATGGACCAAACCCACAACATCATTGCTTGGGAGAAATCTTCATCATCAGGCTAGGATGAGCCCTGGGGAGATGCTCTAGCACTGGAGGTGTTCATCCCAGCCTGCTAAAGCTTGCCTGGCCCCGAGAAAGGCAAAAGAAGAGACCCTGCAGCATATTTCTGACCTGAAACACCCTATCCCTGCCATCAGCTGCAATAAATGACGTGCTGGTGCTCGTGCTGCTATCACAATATTCCAGCAGTTCAGATAAGAGCTGGGACCACACCAGGTGGAGATGGAGGACTCAGACAGCCTTCTGCATGGCCCCAGGAACACATGAGCATGGCTGTGCAGGAGTGATGCCCTGCTGCTTGGAGTGGAGGAAATTGGCCTGGACCTCTTTAAAAATGAAAGAGAAAAAATAAATTAAAAAGATTAGAATATTTTAAATACATATTTTGTCCAATTTTCCACATTATTTGCACTCATTTTTCCTACCAGCAAGTCCCCTCCGCTTCCTAAAACACATTGCTTTTCAGCACAAAGCAGGGAATAAAGCAGCTGCTGTTGGATGGACTCGGCAGCAGTGGAAAACCGGGCACCCGAAATCCCGGCACCTCCCCACACACACCGTCTCGTTGCCATCTCCGTGCAGAGAGATGCCAGAGGGGAAGGAGGAAGCCAGCGGGCTGGGGTTTAGCTGGCTTCAGCACTCAGCACAAATTAATAGCAGACCAACTGCAGGGAGGCACAATTTTGTAGTAATTTATTTTGTTTTAAGGGCCTAATAACTTCCAGCTGGTGATTTGTAAATGAACTGGCCGCTCACAAAAACCTGAAATGAAGCATTTGACACCGATCCCTGTTTTGCTAAGCTGGGAATTTAACACTCGTGTCTCAGTGGAGGGAAGGGGAATGCAACGGGGAGAACAGAGGAAGGGAGAAACGTCTTTCCAACACGTATTAACAAACCTGTTAAGGATGGGGAGTAGTCGGGCATGCCTACATCCAGCCCACGACATCACCGCTGATTGACACAATGTCATTAACAATTACACCCCAAAGCATCGCCCCTGGCCACCATGATGGAGAAGACCTCTGGATGCCAGCAGACACCTCCACAAAGCTGAATTACTGCATCTGCAGCAACCAGACCACTCAACCCCCCTGCAAAACGCAGCAGCCCCCCCCCCCCCCCCCNCCCCCCCGCCCCCCGCCAATTTGTGTGGTGGGACAACATTCACACGCCACAGGAGAAGGGAGCTGTGGGATCCAACGTGAATTCCGTCTTGTTCGGGTCGCTCAGGCTGTTGCTTTTCTCCAGTGATACCATCAGTTGTCTGGGCTGAAGCATCACTAAGCAAGCATGGCCCCATCCACAGGGATGCAGAGCATGGCCGATGCCAAGAGAGGGGAGAGCTGTGCTCCCCAGCAAACTTGTAGCATTGAAAATAAAAGCCGCCTTTGTTATTTCAGGGATGGAGCAGAGAGAAATAATAATTTTCTCCTAAAACTTGTGTCTCAGTAGAAAGTGCACTGATATGGATGTGTTTGGTTAACCCCAGCAGCAGAAACACTTGCAGCATGGCTGAAATTTTGGCTCCTCTGAAAAAAAGAGACTTCTCCTGTGCATGGAACAAACACCAGGGAGCATCCCAACATATCATACTTGCTGTGGAATTCGGGTGTTTTTCTGCAAAAACAAGGTTGCAGGAAATTGTGAAGCAAAAAACAAGCCCAGCATCCAGTGTGGGGTGCGGGCAGCGGGATGCTGGCAGCGTGGCTCCTGTGTGGCCACCCCTTCCCCGCCCGTGACAGGGTGGGGGCTCTGGCAGAGGGCCTGACCGTGTCCAAAAGGGCTGGGGTGGGGGCGTGGGGATGTGCCCTGGCTGCAGGAGGACCACAGCAACCTGGGGCAGCCCACCTTTGCTCCCAGCCCTACTCATTGTTTCCCTGAAGGTTCCCAGTCCTGGAATTTCCTTTAGAGGTGCAGAACAATATCAGGAAAATCAGTTTTTCTTTTTTTTTTTTCTTTTTTTTTTTTTCCCCTAAAAAGCCAGTGGAGGCCCCGCTCCTCTACGTGGAATAACATCCTCTGCAACCCAGGCTCCCTGTGCCTTCTGCTCTGCATTCACACCGCCTGAGCGGCATCGCAGCCTGGGCAGCTCGACCATCTCGCAGGGAGGGGGTTTGAGCCTCTTCCTTCTCCTCCTGTTGCGCAATCCGTGGCCGTGCGGAGGGGCCCGTCCCAACTACCAGCTCTCTTTGGGAGCACAAGGCTTTCCTGAGCTGCTTGCAACCTGCGGCACAAAGGGAAGGCAAATGTTTTGCCTCTCGAATCACCTCCAGATTGAAGCCGAGACTTCCCCTCCCAGGGAGAAAGATGAGCCGCTGCTGAGACCGCGGTCCCGAGCAGTACCCGATTTCCAGCTGGTCTCCACCCGTTATGCTTTTTCTCACACACATGAGCAAACACGTCCTTCTTATAACCCGGCGAAACCAGGAGAGATGTTCAGCACCTACTCTCGGCCCAGGGTTTAATTTCCAGCTTTAAAGGACTCCTTTCAGGTTCCCATCACGCTGTCCCCCCACTTTTCTTACTCCACTGCTCCCCACATCAGCTACTGCGGTGGTTTGGGTGCCTCCGGCAAGAAAAGGTTCTCAGAGACACCCCCACATACACACACTTCCAGGCCTCTCCAAAATTAAAATTGCCATTTATACATGGGAAGCATTTGAAGCAATACACTAAGCCCTCTGATGCCCAATTTAAATTGGAGAACGACTTTAACTTGCAGACAGACTAAAGAACCTGAAACTTGGGGACATCAATAGGCAATGGTACTTTCAGTGGCTTTTCTTTTCAGAGGCCCCACCTTGTATGAAAGTGAAGGCTTTTTCAGAGCAAAAGGCTTTTTTTTTTTTCTGAAAAAGGGACTTTTCCTCTACATTTTTGCTCTGAGTGGTTGACAGTCATCATTAGAAAGTGCAGGATTTCCTTTTCATACCTCACTCAAGCACTTGTTCAGATCAGGAGAACCACTGTGGCAAGATTTGGGTTTCCCACCACCACCACAACCCAAGCCACGATTAAGATGATATCTTGATGATGTTTTCAGCACAGAGGCTGGGGCAGGAAAGCAGGTGCACACAGAACGTGCTGCCCTCGCGCAGGAGTCCCCTGGCACCTGCCTCCCAGCCTGTCCTGCCTGCACGGACAAGGCAAAACTGTGTGTGTTCGGATTGAACCTCCGACATGTGTCCCTGGCCTGATTTCCTGAGATAACCCAGAGAAAAAAAAGTAAAGATCCTTTTCTCACTGCACAGGCTGGCTCTCCCGGGACCGGGGGGAGCTGGGGCAGATGCTATCGGTGCCTCCCGGACCCTCCGCCCACTGCCGACAAAGGCAGGATGTGGCGTCTGTCATCTCGCAGCTTTTGGGGTGGGGACCCTGCCCGGGCGCTCCCTGGGTGTTTTACACCCCAGCAGCCACCCACCATGTGTCTCCCTGCCCCGCTGCTCCCATAGCATCACCCGCTCGGCCGCCTGCCTGCTACAAGGGTTTTCCAGGCAGGGGAAAAGCTGCCGGCACCCAGGCTGCCTTTGCGGCTGCCCAAACTATTAGGCAGGGGCTGGGGTGGCTTTCCCAGTCCCCCTGAAAATGCATCCCCACCTTCTGATGGTGGTGGGACTCAAAGAGACGCCCCGGAGCTCAGCGTCACTCCAGGGTCTGCTTCTCCCATCTTTCCCCTCTCGGTTATTGGGGCAGACAGCTTGGAGCCAGCCAGATTTCTGGGAAGGCTGCAGCCGAAGCTCTGCCCGCTGCCTGCCTCTGCCCTTCATTCCCGTTCCCTGTCCAGGCTGCAGAGCCGTGGGCTCAGCCATGAAGGCCAAAGTCTTATTTAAGATCCTGAGTTCTTCCTGGGATGCTGCGGCAGCCTGGAGGCTCAGAGGTCCGGGAAGGGACCGGGAGGGAAGGAGCCGGGTGCTGGCAGCAAGGCAGCCGGGAGGAGCATCCCGTCCTGCGGCTCAGCCCGGAGCCCAAAGGGAAGGGTGGGGGTGACATCCTCTCGGGAGGAGGACAGCCGTAACTCATGTCCTGCTGATCTGTGAGACTTCTGTGAACAAACGCATCCAAAAAGCTGTTGCAACACTCCCTACCCTCCCGGGACACGACCTTTCCCTGCTTGAGGGACCGAGCGCTGCAGGCATCTCGGGACGTGTTGGAAAGTGTGGTGGGGAAATCATCCCGTCCGTGGGGGTACCAAAATGTGGTGTCAAGAGTCTGTTTTATTCTCTCCACCTGGGAAATTAAGCAGGTTTTTTGGGACCCCAATAATGCTTCCTTCCCTGGCTTTGGATAAGACATGTTATTCCGCACAGCATCTTTTGAGGGACTTGGATCTGGCTTTGCAACAGAGTGGGTCCCTGCCTGGGGGCGTAACTCAGCCCCCGAGGGCAGAAAAACAACTTATCAGAATATTTGCAGCAAGTGACCCAGCCAGGGTTGGGGGGATCTCATGGAGCAGGAGGTTTTCATGCACAGGGGAGGTTTTTCTTCCTTTGAAAAAGCTCTGGTTTTGCGACGCCATCGCTGGAAAGAAAGGAAGGAGTTTTATGAAAATGCAAGAACCATCACTGGACATGCCAGATGTTTGTTTTCGTCTGCATTACGCAGGAGAAGGCAGGAGTGAGGCAGTACCCCACTGGCCACAGCTCAGCTCTGCCCTGGGCGAGGATGGGGGTCCCAAAGAGCCCGGGCTGTTCGTGGTGTCCGAACAGCTCGCTGGGCCCCCCCACAAGGTGTGGCATCCCCGTTGATCTCTGCTTTCCGTAACAAAGGATATTGTGCGCTCTGCCAGGAAAAGCCCCAGCCCTGCAGAAACTGGCCGCATCTCCACGAACTCTATTGTCATTTGTGTGAAACATGGCTCTTTTTTTTTTTTTTTTTTTTAAACAAAGACAATTTGTAGGAATGGCCATGTGCCGCAGGAGAGCAAAATACCTCTAACACGTTGTGTAACGTCCTGTCCTCTGGCAATGGAGCTGGGCGGAATGTTTCAGCGAGCATTTTTGGAGTGTGAGAAAGACAGCCGTAACAGCCTTCAGGGCACAGCCTGGTGCAAATTCCTAATTTTTCTCATTGCTTTCATTTTGCTAGAGGAAAGCATGCGCAAAAATATTCAAACACAGACAGCAACCATGATGTTGCAGGATGATTTTATTTACCTGTTCCCATTAAAACCCTTAAGGAAAGCTCCCCCTTGCCACATGTGGATATGTCCGGAGACTTCCGAATCCAGCCTGATGCCAGGCGCATCCTCCCCTGCTTGTTCCTTGGTACCCTGAGGCTCTCCGTGCCGCACAGCAGCTGGAGCCAGGCATCGCAGGCGCCAGGGTGTCCCCAGCCATGGACAGCTGTGGCAAGGGGGTGTCCAGCTGTCAAGTCAGTTTTTGAAGTGCTTCTCTCCAGGATGAGCACTTGCTTTTCACTTAGCTAATTGTAGGAAAAGGCTTTCTGGGAAAAATGTAATAATAATACCACTTACAATGCCAGTTTTCAAATGTCTGGGTGGGGATGAAGCCTCTCCGCTGGCTTCAAAGGGCAGTGGTGGTGGTCCTACTACGGCACTTTGAAATCGGGGAAAAAGTTGGGTTTTTCTGATGCTGCTTTTTGTCTTGAGCTGATGGTTCACACGACACAGCCATGAAGTATCTCGCATCTTCCCTGTAAGAGCCAGAGATTTTCAGGAGGAGCCCTGTGTTACTCTGTACCATTGCACAATCAGAAGCCCGGGACCTGCATTTGAATTTCCTGGGTTTCAAATCATTTTCTGTCAACTCTTTTTGAAAGCAGTAATTGAAGACGATACTTGTTTGCCCAGGGGGAAGGGTGGGATGCGCAGCGTGATGGCTGCTCCTGCACAAAACTGGAAGCAGCAAAACCCAACCACTCTGTAATATGATGTCACACGTTTTAAATCTCTCGTCCTTCTGTGCTTGACTTTCTGCCCCAGTGGTAACGATATTATCGCATTTTGTGATTTTTTAAAAAAATTAAATGGTGAAATAAATTGAAATGTTTTTAATTTAAATTGAATTGCAATTCCTTAAACAGAAGGGTGTTTTAGATGTGTTTTTCCTTCTACTCAGACAGGTGCAAGACCCAAAGTTGGACAACCATTATCCACTGGCCCCACCGCGATGCCATCATTGCGTGTGGGTGCAACCAGCCCTCAGAGGGCCATGAGCTCTGAGGCATCTGCCACCCTCCGAGGTGATGGGGAGTCCTCTGCTGAGCTGCCCTCCTCGCAGAGTGCACTTATTTCATGAACCGATGCAGCCGTTAATTTCTTACTGCTTAAACTGAAGCTGGACAAGCAGGGTCAGGCATTTAAGTCTGATTTCCTGCTCCTCCTTCCCAACCACACAGTATTCCAGCGGAGGTTTTGGTACGCAAAGGGTTTTGGCTTCTGCATAACTAAACCAGAGGGGAAGGTAGCTACAGGCTGCAAAGCGAAGATGTTCAAGTTTTATATTCAAGCTTGAAAGGCAGGTTTTATATTCAAGCTTGAAAGGCTAAGAATGGAGAAAATGTGCATTCAGCAGTGTCGTTTTTATATTAATTCAGCTCTCACTGCAGGGATTACCCTATTTTTAGCTGAGGAAGCAGCTCCTGGATGCTGACAAAGTGGTTGCAATTCATAACGGCAAAGCGACCCCCAGCTCTCAAGCGCACACCTTCAGCCCCAGCATCCGCAGGGTCTGGTCCGGCAGAGCGGAGCCTTCCCGGGGCGGGTTTAGCCCTGCAAAGCCCTCGGTGTGTTTTTGCATCTAATCAGATTAGAAACCAGATGTAAGTTGGTAGTAATGAGATAATCAGCCATGAGGACCGTTAACTGAAGGAAATGATACGTTCCTCTTCACAAGGAGTGTTTTACAGCAACACCGAGGTATGGAAATGGGGCTAATTCGACACAGTCTTGCGTTATTGCCTACGTACACATTCCTACTGGGTACATCTATACGCAGCTCACCCAGACCAGCATCCCTGGTGCGAGCTTCACCACCCATGCCAAGGAGCCCGGCACGGGCTGGAAACCCCCTTTACACCCTGGGGTAATAGCTGGGTGCCATTTTAAAGTATATTTTCCAGATATCTTCAAATTGGAATATTTCACCTGTTCCATTGCAAAAATGCATTTCTCTTTTTAGGAACAGATTTGAAAAGATTTAAAAAAAAAAAGGAAAAGAAAAGAGTCTCAAAGGAAAATAAAAAATAAATTTAAAAAAACCCACACACACTCAGAAAACACGGGCTGTTCTGCTCAGCACTTTAGATTTCATTTTGATCAGAGAGGAACAAGGCATTTTCGTTGGCCTTTTTCAACTCTATTGGCCATGTTTCAAGGTGGATTTTTTTTTGTTGCAGCCAGGGGAAAAAAAAAAAAAGCTATCACCAGCTGCCTTTTGCTGGAAGACCTGGCAGGGCAGGGTGAGGCTTGGGTTTACAAACATTGAGTTGGCAGATTTCTGTTCGAGGGAAAGCTGCCTGCATGAGCACATGCATGCACGCAGCCCCTGTTACACTCCGTTCACACCAGGCAGGCCTGGAAAAGGGCACGCTTGCACACCCAGGTTTACACGGCTGGAAGGCAATGGGGTGCAGACACAGGTGGCTGGACACTTGGCATCCAAAAAACATATCCCTGTGCCAGCTTGTCATGTATTTCCAATAAACAGATAAGGGCAGGCTTCAGATTTCACCTGGCAAAGCCAATTTTTATTATTGCAGGCTGTGGGTGTTGAGGTTAGGGAGGTTTTTTTAACCTATTTAAATACCACTTGATGCTATCTCAGGGGGAGTGACCTGCATTTTGTTTTAAAATTAACCATCTGGAGAGCTTCACTTGAAGGAAGGCAGGTTGATTTTGCTTCTTAGGCTATTCATTTAAAATAGTTCACTCTTGGTGAAGAGTCTGTCATCTCAAATCTCTCGGCTCTGTGAGTTTTGGAAGGAAGGAGAGAGGGAGAGTAAAGGCTTGTTAGCTCGGCACAGAGGGCAGCACCAGGAGAGAGGTTAGAGCCGTTACTGCCAGTCATCCTTCCAGCCACAGGGAGCACTTTGGCTTAGAAAATCTCACATTTTACAGGCACTGGGGGCAGGATCCCCTAGGGAATCGCCCCAAGCCAGAGAGCTGCTCCCAAACTGCTGGAGCGGTGCTTCCCAGGACACCCTCAGCTGCCTACAAGGAGGCTCTGGTGGCACCAGCCACCACAAAATGTTCCCCTGCAGCCGACGCAGTTGCTATTCATCCCTGGTTCTCCTCAGCCAAAGGTTTTCCATGGAAGGACTAGTACCAGCAGTACAATGTGGGCAAAAGTCCTGCTCACCGCGAAGGAGTTTCCTACTTTACAGTAAAAGAGCATTTAAAAGTTTCCTGTCCCTCCTGGGAGGTGGAGGGGGTCGATGTAATCTGCAGGCGGTTTCATTGTTTTATTACACATTTTCCGGTCGCCGGCTGCAACAGGAACCCCTGGAGCACGGTGCCCCTCCTGGGCCTCCGCGCCCAGCCCAGCAGCCGCTGGCGCTGGGAAGTTTTGTGTCATCGCAGCGGGCCCAAGCATCATTTTCCCCCCCGGTAAAACACCCTATGGAGAGGAGGGAGGAGGGAGCAGCGTGTGGAGACAGGGTGCTCTATCCAGTGCCACGATCCCTGTGACTCAGAGTACCAGCACTTCCTGCGCTTCTCCATGTCCATGATGTTTAAGCTGGGATGTCATAGCCAAAACATCTTTGCCAGCTGCACAATTAACTATGGTCATATATTTAGGCACCAAGAGGAAAAATGCACCTGCTTTCCCATGCACGTTGGGCTTTTTCCCAGTAACATAATATATGCATTTATCTATATTCCCACCAGTGCGGTCAGAACCTGGGCCTCACACAAAGAAGCTCGTTCAGCCAGCTCCCTGTCAGCTCACAGCTCCACCCTGACTTCCCAAAAGCTCCGTGACACACAGACGCTCACCTGACGCCGCGACCCGGGGCCATGACATGTGGGCAACTGGAAAAAAGGTCCTCTGAGCCCGTCATTGATGGGCTGGACTGGGAGGGAGTGATGGAGCGTAGGGTTAGGGCTGCACCATCAGAAAGCCCCCCAGCCCCACAAAGGACTGGAAGTGGTCCTCCCTGCCCCAGAGCTGGGCTGTCACTCAGCTGAGCCACTGCTGGCGATTTCTCGGCACAAAGACGTCCTTGATCCCTCCCACCAAAAAAAACCCCATCCAACAAGCGCGCACACGAGTTGCTTAAAAAAACCCACCCAAAACAACAACAAAACGATGCAATCTCTGCCCCTTTTTACTCACTGCACCACTAAATTCAATGTAGACTCCGACTGGGGGTGAGATTTTTGGTGCATAACCGGTTTCGGGGCCAGGCTGGGGCTGGTCCTCACCCATCCCCAGGTTTTGGGGGCCCGGCGCTGCGGGATGCTCCTCTCCTGCCAACGGAGGGGGGGGCCGCCGGCCAGCCGGGGGTCCCTGCCTTCACACACACACACACACACACACACACCCCCAACCTTGCAGCGGTTGTGTATGTGGAGGATGGTGGGGGGGAGGTGGCGGGGAAGCGGGGATGCGCGGAAGGGATGCGGGAGCGAGCGCGGGGGGGCGGGCTGCCGGCAGTCGCCAGGGCAACCTGCCTCCATCTC
>VZSF01006230.1:40498-76740 GCA_013398295.1 Chionis minor
GATTGCGGCGGGTAAATCCCGGCGGCGGGGCGGGGGAGCCCCTCCGGAGGCAGCCGTCCAGCCGTTCCCCCCCCAGCCCTGCCGCCCACCCGTCCCCCCGCCTCCCCATCCTCCGTCTCCTTCTGCCGGCTCCTCCCCGCCGAGCTGGGACCGGTCCCGCCCGGGGATGCTGCCGCCGCTGCCGGGCGGGGAGGAGCGGGGCTGGGAGGAAGGAGAGCCGGGGCGTGGGGGGGAGCGGAGAGCGGACCCCGGTACCCCGCGGGGTGCCCCAGGGACGGGTCTCCCTGGGGACGTGGGGCTCAGCAGAGCCGAGGAAAAAAAAACCCTATGTTTTCTCCTTGTGCAGAAGGGGGAGCAAGCGCCGGAGGGACCGAGACTTGCTGAAGAGCACCCCCGGAGGGCAGCCCGGTCTCAGCCCCGCTGGGTTCCTCACGCCGGTTGTAAGGCACAGGGTGGGCTTTACTGCACCCAGCACCCGCCCGAAGCCTACGTAGCCCCAGAAGCCACCCTGAGACAGTGATGGCAGCAGCCCTGATGGCAGCCCCGCCAGCCGTCCCTGCTCAGGATGCCCCATCGAGGCCCGATTAGGTGGCCTGCTGGTCCCTTCCAGCCTAAAAACCACTGCTCATCCGCTGCCTCTCCAAGTTTCAGTGTCCCCAGTTCATGTGATAGAGTCATAGAATGGTTTGGGCTGGAAGGGACCTTAAAGATCATCTAGTTCCAACCCCAATGCCATGGACAGGGACACCTCCCACTGCACCAGGCTGCTCAATGTCTCATTCAACCTGGCCTTGAACACCTGGAGGTGTTCATCCTGGAGGGATGGGGCATCCACAACTTCCCTGGGCAACCTGTTGCAGTGTCTCACCAACCTCAAAGTAAAGAATTTCTTCCTAACGTCTGGTCTAAATCTCCCCTCTTTCAGTTTAAAACCATTACCCCTCATCCTCTCCCTACACTCCCTGATGAAGGGTCCCTCTCCATCTTTCCTGTAGGCTCCCTGTAGGTACTGGAAGGCTGCTCTAAGGTCTCCCTGGAGATTTCTCTTCCCCAGGCTGAACAACCCCAACTCTCTCAGCCTGTCTTCATAGGAGAGGTGCTCCAGCCCTCTCATCATCTTTGTAGACCTTCTCTGGACTCAGAAATGATGTCAGTCATTTCTGTCCCCTTGGAGGGAGGCTGCTGCTCAGCTGCAAACCATGCAGGACCACCAGATACCTTCCTACCTTCAAGGCAGCCAGGATTGGGGACCATAGGGCCAGTGGCTGTGCCTGCCCACCCCTTGGCCTCTTCCTATCATTTGCTCTTCTCCAGGGGCAAGGCAGGGTCCCAGAGGGATGGTGGCACAGCGCAGGGTGATGTCTGCCACTGGCAGTAGGTGGCACGTGGCTGGGAGACTGCGGTGGGTGCCCAAGACTGCTGGGAAGAAGCGTCCATTGCTCAGGCATCTCTGCCACTCCGGACTGCAGACCTGTAGCGATGGCAGCTCCCAGTGCTCACCTGTGCATTAAAGATCAACTAGAGTGAAGGCAGGGGTGAGGCTGCCAGCCCTTCCAGGACAAAGTCAGACTTTAAAGCAAAAAAAAAAAGAAAAAAAAAAAAAGGTGTTTTCAAAAAGGAAAGAAATTCCAAGATGTCCCCAGGGGTTTACTGGCTTTTGCTCTAGCAGTGAGAGACTTGGGAGAGCCCTTCCCTCTGCTTGAAGGATGCAGTGTTAACAGCATGAACAACCATCTCCGGGTGCCTTACAATTCGCAGCCCAGCAAAGCGGTCCCAGAGGATCTGAGGTAAGACGGGATGCCCAAGAAAGGTGGGATTTCCCCCAGGCTATGCAAACCAGCCCCCAGTTATGTGTATAAATCAGGGTTGGCGTGACCTTGCTCTCGAAATTAGAGAAAGTTGGCATGGAGGGGCCGACAGCATGCTGTGCCCCACTTCTGGACAGCATCCTGGCTCCTACGCTGCTGGAGCAGCGCAGGGAGAGCTGGGGCTGAGTTTTGGGAGTAGGCACTCATCCCCGGTGCTCCTGTCCAGCTAGGGGGGTTCTTGCCCCCTGGGGTGCTGGTTCCCCTTCCTCACGGACGCCTCTGCTGCTGTTTTTGGAACAGCTGTACCCTTTCCATGGTTTTATCTTTACAAGATCTGCCTCTGCTGTCAGAACACAGCCAAGAGCAAAATAAAAATGAAAAGCAAACATCCAAAGCTTCGCCACTCAAAGAAAATGGTATTTGACCCTTTTTTTTCAATTTTGAGAGTGGAGTTTTTACCAGAAGACTCAGTCACTGCAATTAGCCCTCGGGATCCCCTGCGGAGAAGCAAATCCATATTTCCTTGCTTCACTCATTGCAAGGAGGTTACTTTATTAAACTCTTATGATTTGCCTTGTCCTCTTCCAGTCCTCTGTGGTTCACATACCTCACGCGAGGCTGTGGGCATTAATTCTGGCTGCAGAGAAAAGGGAAGATGGGGAAAAGAGTAATAATAATAATAATAATAAAAACACCAATAAACATCACCAAACAAGCTGTGCTGTTTAGTAGCTGCAAAGGTAGCCCGATGGCAACAGGAGCAGAAGAGCTCATGCTCTCTTTCAGACACCTTTCCCCCTGCCTGGCTTTCCTCTCTTTTGCACCTTCATCCACATCTCTGTGGGAAGGGGAATATCAAGGAAATGCCATTTTCTGCTCAGACTGCAGGAGGAGTTATGGCGAGCTCAGATCTTGGCCTACAGAGCATTCAAATCTATCATTTCACCTCCTTGAAAATTTCAGTTCTATTGCCTGGATGGGAAATAAATGCGGGTTTCAATTTCATCAGCAGGGATGAACCCCAAAGAGAAAGGGGTACGGCGCAGGGCAGGTTCGTTTTCTCCAGTAATGAAGCCCAGGGCAAGGGCTGGGCTCAGGCCAGGGTTCCCTAAACTCAACCGAAAGCTCCTCTGAGGTGACACACGTCCTGTAGGGCTGATCCCGCCATTCCTGTCCTGTCTGGACAGGAGGGATGAAGTAGTGGATATATGGGTGAGCTTGCAATGTCCTGCTGGCCAGTGCCAGTCACTGCCTGGGTAAAATATTCACCCAAGAAGAGCTCAGTTGCTCTTCATCGTCAAAAAGTGTGTAAACAGGATAATTCCCAGAAGTTTCCTGGAGAGCTTGGTAACATCGACCTTTCTTTGCTTTAGTAAAACCTGCTGTTTCCCTGGTTTCATTTCATTGTTTTAACTGGTGGTTCTTTCCTTTTCCTTTTCCTTTTCTTTTTTCTTCTCCTTCCCCTTCCCCTTTTCCTTTTCCCTTTTCCCTTTCCCTTTCCCTTTCCCTTTCCCTTTCCCTTTCCCTTTCCCTTTCCCTTTCCCTTTCCCTTTCCCTTTCCCTTTCCCTTTCCCTTTCCCTTTCCCTTTCCCTTTCCCTTTCCCTTTCCCTTTCCCTTTCCCTTTCCCTTTCCCTTTCCCTTTCCCTTTCCCTTTCCCTTTCCCTTTCCCTTTCCCTTTCCCTTTCCCTTTCCCTTTCCCTTTCCCTTTCCCTTTCCCTTTCCCTTTCCCTTTCCCTTTCCCTTTCCCTTTCCCTTTCCCTTTCCCTTTCCCTTTCCCTTTCCCTTTCCCTTTCCCTTTCCCTTTCCCTTTCCCTTTCCCTTTCCCTTTCCCTTTCCCTTTCCCTTTCCCTTTCCCTTTCCCTTTCCCTTTCCCTTTCCCTTTCCCTTTCCCTTTCCCTTTCCCTTTCCCTTTCCCTTTCCCTTTCCCTTTCCCTTTCCCTTTCCCTTTCCCTTTCCCTTTCCCTTTCCCTTTCCCTTTCCCTTTC
This sequence comes from Chionis minor, assembly GCA_013398295.1. Classification (NCBI taxonomy): domain Eukaryota; kingdom Metazoa; phylum Chordata; class Aves; order Charadriiformes; family Chionidae; genus Chionis; species Chionis minor. The sequence continues at coordinate 44,293 of VZSF01006230.1, forward strand.
CCTTTCCCTTTCCCTTTCCCTTTCCCTTTCCCTTTCCCTTTCCCTTTCCCTTTCCCTTTCCCTTTCCCTTTCCCTTTCCCTTTCCCTTTCCCTTTCCCTTTTTCCTTTTTCCTTTTTCTTTTTCCTTTTTCCTTTTTCCTTTTTCCTTTTTCTTTCCCTTTTCCTGTTTTCAGAAGCAAACCCGCAAAATAAGGGGGGAACAGTCAGGGCAAACAATGGAAAAAGAAAGAAGACAGAATGTAGTGAGTGGAAAAGAAGAAAAACATCAATAAATTTCTGTCCTGTTCTTTTTTTTCTTTCTTTCTTTTTAAGTAGTTACAAAACCAGACAAAAATTTCCTTTTCAAGGCTGCATGATGAGAAATATTTTGAAAATTTCCAGGAAAAAATATAGTACTCCCAAAACAATGATTTCTCGGGACACTGCGCTGGTGTCCTTGCCCCGCCAACAACAGCTCACAGGGTTGATCTTGTCAGTAGAAGGGAAAGATAATCAGGGCAGGAGAAATGAGATTAATCATGTTTTAATAATTCTTTTTCACTCCAATGATCTTTTCCCTCTTTGGTGCCTCAAAGCATGACAGGCCTTGGCTGATGTGGCCCTGATGGGCTGACTCACAGATACAGAAATGCCCTTCCTGCTGACATACTGCTTTTCCTTTATAAAAGTTGATTCATCATGTTCCTCCACAACACAAAGTTATTGCAAGACATTACCGGCTGTCCGCTGCGATAACAAGAGGGAGACCTTTCGCTTTACTTGAGTCTGACTCATCTGAAATGCCATTGTCACCCTTTGGCCGGAGGAATGCTGATAGCGGGTATTTCAAATAGTTTTTTGGACCTGTGGTTATGAGGGTATGTGTCACAGATTTTCTTTGCTTCTTTGTTGGATTTTGGAAATGAGGTTCCTGATGTCAGGATTCTGACAATTATACACAGTTCAATATGATATGATATGATATGATATGATATGATATGATATGATGTAATATATTTAATATAATACAATGTAAAATAATAATACCATACCATACCACACCATACCACACCACACCATACCATACCATACCATACCATACCATACCATACCATACCATACCATACCATACCATACCATACCATGACATACCATGACATACCATAACATAACATAACATAACATAACATAACATAACATAACATAACATAACATAACATAACATAACATAACATAACATAACATAACATAACATAACATAACATAACATAACATAACATAACATAACATAACATAACATAACATAACATAACATAACATAACATAACATAACATAACATAACATAACATAACATAACATAACATAACATAACATAACATAACATAACATAACATAACATAACATAACATAACATAACATAACATAACATAACATAACATAACATAACATAACATAACATAACATAACATAACATAACATAACATAACATAACATAACATAACATAACATAACATAACATAACATAACATAACATAACATAACATAACATAACATAACATAACATAACATAACATAACATAACATAACATAACATAACATAACATAACATAACATAACATAACATAACATAACATAACATAACATAACATAACATAACATAACATAACATAACATAACATAACATAACATAACATAACATAACATAACATAACATAACATAACATAACATAACATAACATAACATAACATAACATAACATAACATAACATAACATAACATAACATAACATAACATAACATAACATAACATAACATAACATAACATAACATAACATAACATAACATAACATAACATAACATAACATAACATAACATAACATAACATAACACACCTTATGGCATTAAATTGTTACGTCAAGACTTAAAAAAACCCACTAAAAGTAGACCATTAAGTAGTATATAGGTGTTTTCCCATTGATGCACGGTCTGCGTGCGATCCCACTTGGGATCATTAAAACTGCCCAGGGTTCCCTTCTCCCAAATTTGGGTGATCTGCTTGGGGTATTGTGGTGTCCAGTGTCTGTGTCTGAGCCATGTTCCCACAGGTCTGGGGCAGGAATCCCTTGCAGAAAAGGCAAATCCCCCTGTGCTCGATCAGACGTAAGGAGAACAAAATCCCATGGTCAGGAAGCGCAGGACAAATGACACCCAAAAATAAGACCTAATGCCCAGCCGGGCACCCAGGCAAGGTAGGGACCTACAAGGGGTTGTTGCTGCACAGCCGCACTCAGGATGCCTAATGGGGTGCATATTAATTAAGAGCACTACTTAGGGCAGTTTTTCCTGGAGGGAGTTTCATTTGCAATGGCTTTGGAGCAGACAGGGCTGGGGAGGTCATGCCAGGTGGTGAGCGAGTCTTCTTTCATGTTCAAACTAGGAAAATCGGTTTTCTCCATGCCCTCGCAGCTCCTTGGTCTGCCATAGCCACAGTTTTCAGTCCGGGTGCAGAAAATACAATTTGAGAGTAGCCGTAGGGCTGAGCTGGGTCCTGCAAGCATGCCTGGTACTGCTTTTCCCTCTGGCTCACAGCTTTACGTTAATTCTTGGACTACGACCAGGGAAAGCAGCCGGTGCCGTTTCCCACAGGGATTAAAGCATCCCGAGGCTGGGTGTTTCAGTATCGGCGTGGCAAGTGTGTGACTTCTCCTCCTACCATCACCCTCACCTGGTGACCTGCCTTTACACCCCGTCCTACCCCTGTGCCCCCGCCCCAAGCCAGCGAAGCTGAACTAATTGATATCTTCTTTACACGATGGCTCACGTGTAGCCCAATTTACAGAGGCTTTGGAATTCCTCTGTGCTCAGGTAAAAAAACCTTCTCAGGACACTGGCAGGGAAAATATTGGAAATTTTGCTTATTTAGGGGCATTAGACTTGTCCTTCTCCACGAGCTCTCCACTGAGCCTTGCAGCATCTCCAAGACATGCATTTGGCCAGCAGCTTGAGACACCTGATGCTGAGTTTTCCTTTTGGAAAGACAAAGGATCTTCCTTCTGCTTCAGGCTGGCTTTTTCCCACTGTCCTGGTTTGAGGACACGACTACACCCTCCGTCACGTTGTCACCGGCACTGCTCAAATCTGCTCGGCAAGATGTGAGCTTCGCTTAGCAGCCTTGAAAGGGCTCGGGAGAGCCAAATGCCAAGAAATACTTAAAAGATAAAAAATAATAAAAAGAGGAAATGAGCAGACATTTAAAGCATTTGTTTTTGCAGTGTCTGACTCTTTGTGGGATTTGAAGGAAGGAGCATGGTATTTTGTAGATTATATTTTAACATTAGTCCGTACCTTTTCCCTAAATTCTTCTGGTGGAGGCTGTTTCCTTGCAGCACCTTTCCCAGAATTGGGGAAAAATTATATCCTGGAGGGTGGCTGAATTACCGTGTTGTGCTCCTTGGCTTTGCTTTATCAGGTTAGATGTGAGGCTCTTGCAGGGGGAACTCTATCCAACGTGCCCCAACCTCAGCAGGGCAAAATAAATAAGGTTAGAGGTAACAGCAGGCTGGCGATCTCTCGCCACATTCCAGCTGGGAGCAATGCTCCTGCTAAAATATAGCCATTGTCCCAGCCTTGGCAGCTCCTTGCGCTTGGCTGCGACCCCCCCGCTCCCTGCACAGACTCTGCCGGCAGATTTTGCATGGCTGGTGCCTTATCCCCACGGGCACTGCCCAGGGCAGGCAGGACAACTCTGGGAATGCTCTTCGTAGTTTGATGCGTGGAGGCACCAAACATCCATCATGAAATGTAATGTCTTTTTTTTTTTTTTTTAGGGCTTTCTTGTTTTTAAACACTACTTAAGGCAAATGTCGATGACTGATAAAACACCACATAAATGCTACTGCAGACATGGGTGATATGAGTGGATTTTTGTGTTGTTGGCGTTTCCCCCCCCACCCTTCTTTGTGACCTTTTTCCTTCAAGGACAGGCTTGCTTTGGTGGTGCATGTCGTGGAGGCAGCTTTAGCCACCAGCAGTCTTGCAGTTTGAATTCATCGAGTGACTTCCGTGCCTGGTTGCTGACCAGAGCCAGAAAAGCAGATCTCTGCCCTCGTACGGAGCTACGCTGAAATCAGCAGGATTGCTTGTGGTCTTAGGACCTTGCCTGTGGGCTTGGGATCCAACTGAGATCATCCCAGTGCCCCCACCCCGTGGCTTTGGTAGTCACGGAGTGAATGGCCCTCACTCAGAACAGCAGTGCCTATGAAAGGCTGAGCCCCCACTGACTCCACAACGTGCAGGATGAGCACCAGTATAGGATTTATTAGCACCATCCACCACTGTAGAAAATGCAAGGATTACACGTACCAAATCGATAGGTTTTGATATCATATATATTTATTAAAAAACATTGAAAACACATTCTGTTTAGATTTTATTGGTGTTTCATCAGAAAAGCAACATACAGTGTTATTCAACATGTAGGGCAGATAATCTTATTTTTTCAGTCAAAGGCAGCTGCAGGGATGTGGAGCTGTGCCATTGCCGTGAGGGTGACAAAGTAAAATTCAGTCCTGATGTGCCACTTCCACAGAGGTTGAGGCACGTCTTAATTCTGGAGCATAAAAATATAATACTTAGTTCATTACAAACCATTGATATGTACAAAGCATTTCAGACATGTCGCCTAGCCTGTCCTGCCATGGTGACAGCAGGACAGCTATAGTTCTTGCTTCTAATGGCACCTCGTTTACACAGAAGGAATGGGGAGCAGAGCACCCGGGTGCCATGGTAGAACCCCCTCGGGCCAGGATGAACATCCCATCTCCTCTGACTGTAAGACAGGGTGCCAAACTATTTGGTCCCATTCCTATTTGCTTTAGCCCATGGGATTCACCCAGCCCTAGAAAACGCCCTAACGAGGACGTGGATCAAAACATTCCTGCTGGGTTTGCGGCAGGAAGAAACGGAGACGCGAGATTATCCAGGTATCGTTGCACCAGGGTGCAGGGTGCTACATCAGGAAATACTCCATCAGAGAGGACCCAAACTAAACCTAGGCACAAATTAGTGTCTTCCTTAGGCTGGACCCACTACCATACTCCATTGGCAATATAGTACACATACCAGAATACACAAAGGTCGTAACAGAAGTCAGCATTATAGGTTTTACTGAGGAATTTCTGGAATAAATAACACCTCTCAGATTTGTACCAGCTCTGAGCCCGCACTTATGCTTCCTTTTCCCTTTTTCATAGTGGAGTAAGTGTTATATACAACAATTAATCGATACCTTAACTGAAAAATAAGGCAGAAACGCTCCCGGGACTGTAAACGTCTGGAAAATACCTCAGTTTTTGACAAAGCAAACCAAGTAGTCCCTGCAATGCGAGGCAGGTCGCTGTGACTGCCTTTTCCCCATACAGAACCTGAGTTCGCACAGCCAGACAGCACGGGCATAATTTTATGTATGTAGGTTGTGCCACTGATTTCAGTAGCATTATTCGTTTGCTTAATTTATTCATGTATTCAAAATGCTTTGCTGGCTTGTCGTAACACAGACAGGGTATGAATTTTCTGCGGGACTTCCAAGAATGCCGCTGCTGCATTCACTGCTTCTCCCAGCCACTGTGCGGAGAAAAGGAAGCATGGACAGAACATTAAAAACGTTTCTATCAGCAACACTTTCCTGTGTTGTTTTGAGGTTTTTTTTAAATTTACAATGGAGAAATGAAGACAAAAAAACAGCAGGAAAGGGTTTTCCTCCACACATGGAAGAACAGGATGCAGGTCGCTGCTTACAGTAAACTCCTTTGTGTTCAGTTCCCATTTCTATAGCAATTAGGCCTCAAGTATACAATCAAACCAGCAGAAACTTCAGGAAAGTTATGTACCCTTCAAATCACATGCCGGTTCTTTTCCAGCACCTTTTTGCCTTGTAGAACATGGGTAAATAATGAAGCTAGCACTGCTTGATGGGAAGCAGGAATGGCCCCTGTGCTCCTCAGTTTTTTGGGGAGGATTCACGCTGAAACAGCTCGAAGAAGCTTCATTGTCAGGAGTGGCTGAGTATAAACAGCTCTCTGAAGTTAGGTACCTGGGGAAGACTGGGGAACAACTTCGCCCTGAGAAAGCATTTGCTTTGAAGCGGGGTTAAAAATCCTGTATATAATAATTGGGAAATATACAACATCCAGTGTATTCTTTACAGGGGGAGGAACGGAAAATGCACTCAGCCTGGGCTCCAAGCAGTCGGGAAGGGGTCTATCCCAAAAATTATGATCCAACAGGAAAAGTCTGGTCTCTCATCCAGCTGCATTTGAAGGAGAGCATTGTTTGCTGTATTTTGCAAGTGGTTTTAAACTGAATACAGTGGAAACAGTTAGGTGGTCCTTCTAAACATAGTTTTTCATACCTTTTTACCATATATTCTCTGCCTTGGCCCCTCGTTGATGAGCTGAACAGCTTTCCCTGTGCTGTGCACCTCCTGCGCTTAGGGGGAAGGATTAAGGTCTCACCCTTACAGGGCTCAATGCCTTGGGTGAAGCATTGCTGTCTCACTGCTCCAAAACCAGTGCAATGGCACAGGCTCCTGCACGGCTCTGGGGAGCTGCAGGGACAATAGCTCCGCTAACCTTACGGTGTCTGCTCCCCTGGAGAAGCATTCTGCTGCTGTAGTTTTAAAAAGGTTTATTCAGTCACCTCTGATGTAACAACTTTTTTTAAAAAACAAAACCAAAAAAACCCAACAACCCACAACCCACAAAACCCACCCTGCTTGTGGCTGGAGAGACCAGTTCTCGCCCTGGTGAAACACGTAAGAATTTCAAAACCATTTACCCATTTTAATGAGAACAAGGCAAAAACAAGGGTTGAATGCAGGCTGTCTGCTGCCAGGCAGGCGGGGGGGGGAGACTAGCATTGCTTTTGGGATGGCAAAGGGCTGGGGGGAGCTGCAGGGACAAGGCTGCTTTTTTCATGTTGGCATTTCAAATACAGGTAGGGGAAACCAAACGAAAAATGAAATTAGCTGTTTTCCTTCAGGAAGACAAATCAATACTAATAATTTGCTATTTTTAGGCATGGTGAGGTTCTGCAGAGCCAAGGAGCAGCCCCGGCAGGCAACTTCAACCTCATCCCATCCCAACCTCACAGCACTATCCCTGTTAACTCGTCCCTCAGAGGAGCGGCAGCTGGTTTATAAACTGCCAGACTGATTTGGGCTGCCTTCCCACACACCTGCCTTTTCAGGGCAGATCAGCTCCTGCTTTGCAAGAAACCCCAGGACAGACTCTCGGACATGTAAAACCATGTTGAACAGATAGCATCCCCCCCACCCACCCCTTTTATTTTTTCTTTTCAATTTGCAAAAATGCTCTCTGTCGGCTCTGCATCCCCTCCCATTGCCTCGGGCGCTGTTACCTGCGCTCGCTGCCCGCTCCATGGCTCTCCGACTGCTCCGGCACCCAGCAGTAGTTGTCCGCCGCACTTTTGGCTGGCCGCTTCTCCCGTTTGGCTGCCCTCTTCCTGCAGGCCAGCAGGGCCAGGGCAAAGGCCAGCAGCAGCAGGATGGCTACCAGGCTGCCCAGGATGTAGTAGAGGAGCAGCCGGGGGCCGTCGGCGCTGTGCTCCGGGCCAGGCACCAATCCTACTGCCGTGGGGGCTGGCGGTGTTGCCCTGATGGGGACGCTCAGGGTCTGGGTGACGCCCATGGTCCATGGGGCACCTGCGGTCTGGAAGATGCCCGTGGTCCGTAAGGTGCCTGTGGTCCGTGTGACGCCATGGTGCTGTGGGGTCTGCGGGGTGCTGTCGGGGAACACTGTGGGCTCCTCTCCTGTGGTGGGTGCAGCACGGCAGCCATGTCCATCCTCTTCTTGGAGGAAGCCAGGCGGGCAGAGGCACTCGAAGTCACCGGGCAGGTTTTGGCAGGTCCCGGGGCAGGGGTCCCGCAGGCACTCGTCCACGTCCACGCAGGCATCGCTGCCGGGCTGGCGCTGGTAGCCGGGCTGGCAGGCGCAGTGGAAGGAGCCGGGAACGTTGAGGCAGAGCTGGGGGCAGACGTCGCGCCGGGCACACTCGTCCTCGTCGCGGCAGTCATGGGCACCAGGCCTCGTTGGCTGATAGCCGGGATGGCAGAGGCAGACGAAGCTGCCGACCGTGTTGCGGCAGTCGTGCTGGCAGGGCCCAGACCGGCACTCATCCACGTCCAGGCAGTGGCGTCCATCGGGTGCCAGGGCGTAGCCGTCCTCGCAGCCGCACTCGAAGCCTCCAGGCCAGGACCGGCAGGTCCCCTGGCAGGGGTTGGAGTGGCAGGCGTCCTCGGGCAGGCAGGAAGCCATGTCGGGGGCCAAGGTGTAGCCGGGGTGGCAGGCGCAGCGCGGGGGCTCCCCGGGCGCCTCCAGGCAGCGGTGCTGGCAGCCCCCGTTGCGGTGGGCGCAGGCGGTGGGGCAGAGGGGCCCGGGGGGTTCCCAGGCGAACGCGCCCCCCTCCAGCGGCCCCTTGCAGACAGAGAAGGCCGGGCCCTCGCCCCCCTCGCAGTCGGCCTCTGCCAGCGTGCCGAAGGGGGCTGCCGCCAGCTGGGGGCTGCGCACCCCAAAGGGGGTGGCGTAGGTGACCCGGCCGGGCCCGGCCAGTGGCAGGGGCCCGCACATCCCCTGGAAGATGAACTTGCAGAGGAAGGCACGCAGCGGGGCCCGGCAGGGGCGGTCAGCCCAGCCGGCGGTGCCGGAGGGGCCGGCCAGCTGCAGGCTGACGCAGCGGGCGCTGAGGCAGGTGAAGGCGGGCTCGGACAGCCAGGCCGAGTAGTTCCCGGCCTCCTCGCCGCCCACCCAGGAGAAGCCCCGCAGCGGCTCCTCCGTCTGGACGCAGCGGCCCCGCGAGAGGGACAGCCCGATCCAGGCCGGGTCCGGCCAGCCGGCCGCCTCCAGCAGCTCCCGCAGCCGCTGGGCCTCGGCGGGGCTGCGGGCCGGAGCCAGCTTCCCGCCGTTGTGGTGGCAGCGCTTCTGGGCGTCGTTCCAGCTGAGCTGGGCCCGGTGCAGGGTGTAGCAGGCGGTGTCGGCGCAGACCACCTCGGCCTCCTCCCCGCCGGACCCCCGCACCAGCAGCACCAGCAGCAGCGGCGGCGGCGGCAGCAGCAGCAGCAGCAGCCGGGCGTTGGCCATCCCGCCGGCTGGATGGACGGGCGGACGGACGGAGGGACTCATCGACCGCCGGCTCACATCCCCTTGTCCCGCTGAGCTCGCCCTGCACGCATCCTGTGCTCCCGGGTCTCCTATTTATCACCGGAGGCTATGGCTTCCTGTAGCGTGGTCTGGCTGGCCGCTTGTTGTTGACGGCCCAGGCGCTCGCCTCGCTGGCTTCCCCTTCCCCCCCGGCGTGGCCGGCTCCTCGCTCCCATCCTCAAGCTTTGGCGATGCTTTTCTGCAGGAGGAACTAGCCGGGTTCCTGCCTTTTTTGTTGGGTTTGTTGTTTTTTTTTTTTGGTTTTCTAGGGCTTGATCTACTCACTCAGCAGATGATTTTTCTAATCCCTAATAGGGCCTAATAGTTTTCAAGCATGTATTGCTAAAAGGAGAAGGAAAAAAAAAATAAAGGAAAAAAAAGCCGTGGGATCCCTTGCTATCGGCCTCTAAAAGAAACTGAATATTTGGCGCGGTGTCTCATGTGCATGCTACATTTTGAGCGCATTTTTCCCCTTCTTCGTGCGCTTTAAATAGAGAGACAAGCCCTGAAATAGGAGCTAGGTCGTGGGAAGGTCCAGGCTGCCAGGACAGAGCCGAGCTGGGTCAGTCCCCGGTGCCGTCCAGAGCAAACCCTCCATGCTGGGGGAAGCGCGGGCCAGACGTTGCCCCAGCATCACGTGGGTGAGGGTGGATGCTGCGATGCTCCGCGTTAATAAGTCACTAATCACTTGACCCTACTCCAGTGTAGTGCAGAGAATCAGCTGGGCTGGGCTGATGTCGGTGGCTGTGCAGAAGGCCATTAAAGGGCAAAGGCATTAATATAGCACACTGTAACGTTTAAACAAACATTAATGTTGCAAAAGACCCTAAAAGGGCTTGAAGGGCTCTCTGCAACAGCACGTTAGGATCCAAAAGCATTTTAGCACCACGATTGAAATTTAAATAATTTTAAAAATTTAAATTAAGTATTTACTGGTGAAGAATTTGCTGTGCTTATCCCTTCTCAGACCAGGAGATGCCAAGCAATTTAGTGACTTCTTTTCTGCCGCGGCACTGCAGCACGGGTTCTCACCTTTGGGTGCTGCAGCCATGCACATAACCAGCCGTGCATGCATGCAAACCAGTATCTTGCACATCTGAGCACTCCCAGGCATGTTCTGGTTTGGACCCATCATTTTTTTTATATTGTAGAGCTGTCTTTTTCAAGCAGATTCCTGCCCGCAGAGCAGCGTCTGCAGAGAAGTCGTGATGGTGACAGTGTTACAGAGGGTGAAGACTAATAGACTGTCCGGAAGAAGGGAAGACTGCGGGATGGTGTCTCCAGACACAGTGCTCCCTGCCCTTTACTCTTGCTGTTTGGAGACCCTTGGATGAAGACAAGCAGGTAGAGTGGTTTGATGACACAGGTTTTAGACGTCAAGTAACATGGGGCACTTTATTTACACAGTCATCATCATCTGTGCTAGTGTGAGGCGGGGGAGAGCAAATGAGCAAAAAGCTAATGAGTTCAAAAGAAGCTAATCTCGGTTCACTCGCTGATGGTCCACCCGCTCTTCTGCATTTCCAGGATCTTCTCCTGGAGCTTCCCTCTTGCAGCAACTAATTCAAACTTTAACCACTTGACCTGCAAGTCTGTCTTTTCTTTTCCTGTTTAGCAGGCATCTGTCATAACTATTAACGCAATGTTCATTCCAGTAATCTTCCCATTTGTTGACTTACCTGGTTTTTGTGTGCTGAGTTAACTCAGTAACGTGGTAGTGAGTGACAGCAATCCAGCCGAGGAACCGAAACAAGAAGTCCCCTTGTTCCCTTGCCTCCTTTGTACCCTAAATAGAAATGTTTCCAAAAATCCCAGTACTTAAGACTGCAGATTTCTTTTGTTCTTCCCCAGATCTGTTTCTGTACAGTGTTCCTGGAACAGCCCTGGCCACTGGGATGTCCTCTGCCCAGCAGCAGGGACTGTGTTTTGGGTCTTGGCACATCTGAAGGTTGCAAAGACCTTTGATGGAAAGGAGAAGGGGGCAGGAGCTGGAAGACCTTCACCAACCTGTCCTGCACCCTACTGTTTGGCAACTACTGGATGGCACTGGCTTCACTAAAAAAAGCCAGAGAAGCATCATTTGGGTGATGCGGAGATAGTTGAGAATAAGAAGCAGGGATCCACAGCTAATGCTCTGAAACTGAAGTATTTTGGGTCAGCAGCCACACCGAAAAACTGCATTGGGAGGAAAAAAATATTTCAATGCCATCTTGAACTGGTTTTATTCAGGTTTCCCTACTGGAAGAAATGTGGGGAATTTTCTTTCGACTTGTACAAAATGAGAGAGCTCAACACAAAAGTATTTACTTTCTGATAAATGAGAATGTGCCTTTGTTTTTATAAAAACACTACTAGTGTTTTCTTCTTCCAGCTGAAATGGTCAGACGAGCTGAGTGCTCAACCGACAATTTATTTCAGCAACCCAAATGAGCAATTTCGTCCAACAAAGTTCCACGGACAAAAAATGTTCAGTTCTAACTATAGCTTCTCCAGACATTTCCAAGCTGGGGTTATGGACAAAACCAAAAATACTTTGATATGCAAGTAGAAATTATTTTTAAGAGGTCATTCCAGCAGAGTAATTAATGAATTGCTGGTGATATTCTTCATTAGGATGTGTATGAGGTCTAATCAGGTAGAAGTCAGGGCTCCTGTCCCAAGGAAGAGAACTTTTTCAAGACCACATTGTCAGATCCTTTCCTTTGATTTGCAAGAATATACTTGCAAAATAGAATAACTTTTCCCAGTGGCTTTATTTTTTTTCCCCCAATAAATGTTTGAAGTTATTGCTGATAGACCTGTTTACAGGCTGGTTACAATTTCCTGGACAGGAAAACTCCCCCCACACCACTTTTTAGTGAGATCTTCATCTGCAAAGCTTATGCTAATATTTTTACCCATAGTTTTGGCAAGAGGGTAGGTTTTGGTAACTTAAAACACATCATGCTTCTATTGTTTTTTATTAAATATGCCATGCTTTTTAAATTTTCTTCTCAGTTGGGCTGATGTTCCCATTTGAAAATCAATCAAGGTCCTGGTTCCTAAGTTAAAAAGGGGTTTGTTTCTCAACCCCCATGGCTGAACATGTCTATAAACCCCTGTTTCAGATAATAATCAAAACCAAATCATCTTCTGGAGACCAGAAATCCTGCCAAAAGGCATGCCACACTTAAAAAAAAATAATTAAAACAATTTAAAAATCAGCTTGTTGAAGGAACTGGTTAAAAATGTTTCTCCAAGGCTAAAGAAGGAAACATGTACCGTCTGCTTGACATCAGCAACGGCTGTTTGTGCAAACCCCCAAGGCTGGGACAAGGGACAATGGGGCCTGGGGAGGGGGGGACAGGACACCTGCGCCAGCAGCAGCCAGAGAAGAATAGGAGGAACTCGGCTTCCTCTGGGGACGTCCTCAAGGACATCACGTCTGGTCAGTGCTGTGCAGCAAACCTCTTGCTCTCTGGGCAAGGAGTGGGGCCTGGCGGCCCTCGCACAGGGGATAGGCTTTTGGGATGGGGTAATATTTTTTGCATGTGAAATTTTGGGGAATTTGGGTAATGTGGAACTGTGTTGACTCTAGCTAATGCCAAATGTGGGCACTGGAGAGGCTGCTGCGTGTTTGCACGAGTGGACTTTAGTTTTGATGATTCACAGCAGCACCTTATTGGATACTAAGATTTTTAACATCTGCTTTTAAAGCAAGAAAATCTAAATACTATCAGAGCTGACCGGAACATTTTCCAGCTAAATATTTTTGAAGGATGATGCTTAATGGCTGGTGTTGGAGTCCCTTGCTAAGAAGCAGGAATTAGCAGGGCTGTAATGGAAACAAAATCCAAAGTACCAGGAACAGGACTTTGCTTTGTTTAGTTTCTAGCTATCATTGTTATTATCTTTATGGCAGTCGTAGGTGCATTTGCTTGCATGTCTTGGAGTTAGGTAAAGAATGCTGGTTTTTGTTAAGGGTCTCATAATTATGAAGCCATGGCATGTCATTAGCTCGCTCATTCAGCAACTCAAAGTAACTATTTCTGACGTACTTTTTGGAGGCAGCCAGGCATGGGGAGGTGTCCCTTCTTCCCTGCTCCTGCTCTGCCAGGCTTGCCCACCCCCGGGACCTGTCTGAGAGGAGCACCGGGAGGTACAAAGTCGGCCACTTAACACTTTAGCCAAGATGCTGGAGACCCTGTGAGTTATTTAAAAATGCCTGGAAGGAAGTAGAAAAGCAAACAACATTGAAAACAAGGAGTGGGCGGGGATAAAAAAAAAACGAAAAACCACTGCCAAATTGTGGAGCGTAACGGGACAGATGGAGAAAGGCTTTGCAAACAGCCACGAGCACCAAAGCTGGCTACCAGGAGATATCCATGGGAGGGGAGCACGTGGGGGCTCACCTTCAGAGGGGGTCCCTTTGACCTAGGTTGTTGTCTCATCCTTGTATTCTTCTCCTGAAGCTGCAGATAAAGTTGGAAGCCTGGTTCACTGTGTCACCCAGCCGCCGGCTGAGCTTGTGCAGCGTGCATTTCGGGGGACAGGGCACAGTCACAACGGGACTTGGTGCCGCAGTTTATTTGTCAATGTAATACTTGTATTTGCAGGAAATATATACCCTCTTCAGCTATTATTTATTTTTATATATACACACGTTATGATATTACACACACAAACATATGCATAATTTATATACAGATTTATAAACCTTATTCTACACATTTTTATCAACAAGTATATTAGAATTCCCTTGGCGTTACAGTAGGTTGTCCTAAGTCAGACTGAGGAATATCATACTCCTAAAGTCCTCCCGGGATTTTTACGTGGGCCTTTACACAGAGAAAGAAAAATACTCCCTGTGAATAAATGCAACAAAGTCAACTTTATAAGAAAAAGAAATGCAAACGTTTCACATTCTTTAGTGGTAATCGCTCGGAATTATTTTTGTAGGACCTCTTAGTGTTGTTAGTTTTTCTAAGTGGCTGTAACAAAGAAAGGGCCTCAGCATAGAAGGGAAGGATGTATTTCCACCTTGCTTTCAGTTGTTAAAACAGCTGGGAAGGCTCATGAAGCACTAACACAATGTATGTTCCCCATTGGGATAGCAGAGGCACTGCAAAAAGCTGCAGCCGATGGCAGAAGGAGGAAGCTGAGCAGCCAGCCGGGTGCAGGCAATGGATGGGACCATAGCCAGTGTTATTCTGGTTTATTCTGGAGCAGACGGACCGCAGAGCCCTGGAGATGTGGTTACTTCCAGTGCCAAAGAGCACCAGCTTCGGGCATCAGGTCCACAAAGCCATTTCTGCGTTAGGCTACACAAATCCCACAGTCACCAGGATCTGGATGCTTTTGAACAGCGAAGTTATTTTAAAGCAAGACCTTATCAGCGGCTCACATGAAAGGCAGCTCCATGAAGAGAGCACTTCCCTCTCCCACAAGTCTCTCCCGCTTTACCTGCCCGCCCGGCGGTGAAGAAACAGTGCCTTTTATCCCCAAAGGCTGGGGCCAGGCATCGTGCTGCGTGCCTCTGTTTATTTGTCCTGCCTTTGCCTCTCAGCTGCGGACGATGCTGCCTGTTCGAGGCGCAACGCTGGACCAGGGGGTGTGGATAAAAGGGGGGTGCTGGGGTGGAGACGCTCAAAACCCAAACAGGCCTTTCAGCAGGAACGTGGTTTGGTGGGGTTTCAGTGGAGGAGGACATGGGGACGGATCCCTTGTCTTAAAAAGCTGGTGTTTTTTTCACAGGCTCTGCTAGCTTTGAATGGAGCCCTTCACGAGCAAACGCAGGTGATAACTGTAGAGTTGGGAAGGGTTATTCGATGGTTGTGGGCCAGTGGCTGTGACCAGGGAAAATGCAGCTGATGGGCCACCCTGTGCTGCTCTTCTGGGGAAAACTGTGCTTCCCTGGGGTATTTTTTCACCTCTGGAAACACCTTTCCCCCCGCCTCCTCCTGAGGAGGGGATTACCAAGAGCCAGCAGCAGTCTACTCTGCTTGGGTTTTTATCCCCTTCTGCAAAGATCCCTGTCAGAAAGCAGCCAGCTTTTCCAGAGCAAATGAAATCTTGTTTAAAACGACATTTACTTTGCAAAGTTACTGTAATTTGGCAAGCTGGCCCTATTTCGTGATGATGAAGGTAATCATATGCTTATATGTATGAAGGCAGCACCAGGGAGCCTCTTTCACAAATAAGCATTGCCTTGCAGATGCAAGAGAAGAAGGCATCCCCATCTGCACAGCACCCAGGTCTCCATCCTCATGTTGCCACACGTCCTGCCTTCTGGAAAACTGCACAGAAACACCAATCCCGTGCTCAAATAATGCTTGGACCACCTGCGAGTAATAAATAGTCTTATTGTATTGAGCTGTGGTCCTAGCAAACCTTTGGAGATTCATTTAAAAAAAAACCAACAAACCCAAACGGAACACCAAAGTATTATTGATTTACTACATGAAGAGCGTCTTTGGGTTCCAGCTAGGAGTGTGTTGGTGGGCTGGGTGGGAGGACATCGAGACCTTACATCTCCCCTGCTGTAACGCAGTTGCCTGGGTGCTGCTGCGTGTTTTGTGATGGTTCATGATTCTTTTCCCTGTCTTCCCCTGTTTTTTAGGAACAATGTAATGATTGATAGCTTAGGCAAGACGTGCATTGCACGAGCTACAGCTAAAGCCACTAATTTTGTTTTTTCCTTTCCAAAGTGATGGGCTTTGTTGGTTTTCCCTTTGTGACCAACACTTAGCTTATTTCATATAGGTGTAACCTGCAAAGAGCACCCGGGTCCTTCAGCAAGCGGCCCTAACCTGGGTATCACATCTTCCCAGGACAAGGACCATGGCAGGGCACAGGGATCACCCTGAGGACGGGACTGAAGCCAAAGCAGGGTTAAGTTGAATAGATTTGTCCTTCTGCTGTTGGCAGCTTTAGTGAGGAAAGCACCACGGTTTTTCTTGCTGGGAGGAGGAGTACAATAAGGGTTGGAGTGGGAGGAGAATTGAAACACATGTGGCGAGGACAAGATGGGAGGGAGAGGCAGCGCACATCCAAACTCATAAACTGTCTCCTTTTCACTCATTTTTATTGCCTTCATTTATTTTGCTGGGTATGAGTTTCCCATGTAAATTGTGTGTCTGTCTTTATTGGTGATTGGGGAATGGCTCCGAAACACTATTTTTATGAAGTTTGTCCCCCAATTAAACGGGTGGTTTAAAGGGCAGATGGTTACCAGGGCTGAGTTTCTCATTGCTCTGTCCTCTCTCCTGCAATCCCAATGGCCATGCTAGATCTGCACATTTTTTCCAGGGAGCTGCTTCTGCTAATCGTATGCTAACTATCAAGGCTTGGGATCTGCACTTGCTTTTCCATTTATAAAAGGTCTTGCTGCTGTTATTTGTGTGTACTGCAGCTGAACCAAGAGGTCCTGAGCCGGGCTTGAGCTCTGCCGCAGCTGGTTTTGTACGTACCCGGAGCAATGAAAAAATCCCTTGCTCGTAAATATTTGTAATCTACACAAATTCTATCTGAACAGAAGGGTTGAATCCAGTGGGAGGGTTTCCATTTGTGCTTAGGGGGGTGAAGCGACATGTGGTGAAGGTGCTTGCCCCTGTCCCACTGGAGGAGCCCTCTTCTCTGCTCCTGTGCTCTCCTGCACCCTCCTTCAGCGTGGTCATGGGCAGCATCTGCTCTGTCACTGTCGCTATAAAGGTATATCTGCCGTGTGTGTGTATATACATATATACATCAGCTGTAAAGACGCTGTTCCTACCACAGCACCTTCTCCATTATTGTCTCCCTGCTGGGGCTGTAAGGATGCTGTTCCTACAGCAGGGCGGAAAGCTGAGCTCAGGGATGGCAGCCTGGACACACATGTGTCATGCGGTCGGCACGGCAGGTTTTGGAAAGCACAGCATGGAAACCCAGTCTGCCTAAGCCACCCTGTGGGGCTTGTTTTTCTGCAGCAGACCTGGCCTTGCGGTCCTCATCCTGCTCGCGAAGGCACTCACGCTTCCCTGGGTGGGTGATAATGTGCTCCCTCTGTCCTGGGTCAAGATTTAAATCACAGCAAGGGAGATTTAAGTTAAATATTTGGAGAATTTTTTAACTAAAAATTCCTGGCCAGGAGGCAGATGAGGTGTCTTGCTGGGGCCCTCCTCAGGCACCCATTCTGCGTGCAATTCTGTGGACCTGCTGCACTGGGATTTGCGCTGTGTGCAAAGTCAAACCATGTGTCTGAGCATCTGCAGGACCAGAGCCTGGATGTTTCCGTCCGAAAGACGCAGCGACAGCCTCGTCCTAAGCCTCAGTTGCAGCTCAGCATGCTCATGGGTGGTGGGCAGCGGGGAAGGAGTGTTCGCACCCCCCGGTTCAAAGTCATGGCCATAAAGCAGCGTCTTTTAAAAGGGAGCCAAAAGGTGGTCTTGGATATAAAATGTCTTTCTGGGGGCTGTTCTGAAAGTCTTTTAAAAAATAATGTTTGCTGCATTCCAGGAGCTCTAATGTGGCTCCCTAGGAACCTGGGAAACAAGATTAAACATTTGATAGCTTGATTGACAAATGCTGGATAAAATCCAACATGGATAGGTCCAAAAGTGTTATTGATCTGACCTGACACTGAACCACAGCCCCGAAACTGGAAGATCCGTGGTGTCAAGTTATATTTCCTATGAGCATACAATTGATTTTGAGGTCTCACTGTACTCTGTTACCTGCCAGGATTTCTATAAGTGCATACATGGTCCTATGTCATGCATACCAGAAGCAATAATATACAACGAAATTGTGCACTTTTCCATTTTTATTGTAAAGGAGCTTCTACTTTGCCTCGCAGCCTTTTGTTTCTCTTCTGTGGGATTCCCTGAGCATTAGCTGAAGGGCTTATTACTCAATATTTAAAGAAGGAACCGAGATGTCAGGAATGTGGTTACAGTCGCACCTTCAGTCACCTGTGAAACCTGGGGCTGTATCACCCCCTGGAAGGAGTGGACATCATTAGGGCGGGTCGATGCAATTAATCTCTTTGTGCAGACATCCTCTGCTTCTGAGTCTCCTTCTAAAGATTCCTGCTTGTTTATTTTCCAATGAAATTTAGCAGGAAGGGGGCAATTAAAAGAAAGGGATGAAAGCCCGGCAGCTCAGTCGGTATCACACACTGCAGTGCAATGGAGCTGCGTTATCTCCATCTCCCCAGGCTCTGCACTCCACAGATAAAGATTTTCTTTTACTTCCCATTTAGTGAACGGAACTATCATGGCCCACAATCTCCATCTTCCCCTTCCTCTCGTTCCACCATATTGCTGTTTGCTTTCTACACCATGACTCCCCCAGGGGACCAAGAACGGTTGCTGGTATTGAGCATCCTCCTCCTCTCCCCCACAGCACCTTTCCCTGCATCTTTAGCCTGCGGCTGAGCGCTTGGGATGGCCCCTGCTGTAACGAGGTGGGGGATGGAGAAGCAGGGATGTGAAGCACGTGGTATGGGGGCCAGCAAGCAGAGCGCAGCAGCACCAGCACACACACAGCACTTCAAACCCCGTCCCGGTGCTATCCCGGGAGGTTTGGGGGGCTGCTGCTTCCTTTTTGGCATGCCTGTAACTGTTCAGTATGGCTTGCTTTGCTGCTCGCCTGTTGTGCTCTGCCTCTTTGGATTAACTTGCTGCCTTCGTGCCAATGGAGCGTGCTTTCCACCCAGCGTGGCTGGGTGACACCTAGCTGCATCTGCTCACACAGATCAAAAAATTCCCTGCCTTGGGATAAACTCTGCAGGCCGTGATTTTGCAGGGTTCAGCTGTGGAGGCAGCCCCGCTGCTCCCAGTTTGCTCAGAACTGAGATAGGTGCCTTCCCCCCAAAACCCGCACAGGCTGTGTTTGCAGGGCGCCCTTCGCTGGCAATATCTCTGAAAGGCTGGGAGCATCTCCCAGCCCAGGCATCATCAGGGAAATCTTTAAGTTGCTTCCTTTGGGTGGAGCTCACTGCAAACCCCAAGGAAATGTCCCGGGGTAAAGCTAGGCATCTGCTGCCCAAACCACCCACCATGACACACAGGCATAATGGGCAGCAGCTCCTTGGGTTTTGGGGGATTGCCACACCTAGGCAGAGGTGTCCTTTCCCCAGGTGATGGGGACCAGGCAGCTCGCTGGGGCTGTGCTCGTTAGGGCTTGATGGGCCTCAGGATAATCCAGCTGCAGCTATTTCACCCAGCTGCTCACCCAGCACACTTCTTCCAAGAGCTTAGGCTGTAAGGATCTTCTCTGTGCTGTGTACCAAATATTGCTCCAAATTCAATGCGTGTTGGTCCTACAGACTCCAGATGAGCATCTGCAGGCTTTGCTACAGCAGGTAGGGAATGGAGCACCTGTACTGCATGTTGTTATACGGTCTAGTAGAACTTCTTGAAAGTGTTTTTGTCTCTGCTGTTGCTACTGGTAGATAATTCTGAAGAAGCTGCTTTGATGGAGGCTGCTGCAGGACTCAGTTATGGTCCACCCTGGACCACTGTGCTCAGGCTGCTGCTGTGGCATTAGAGGTGTTGAGGTGTCAGGCTCTTAATCTTGGTTATGAGACTGATTGCTGCCTTAAGGCAACAGGCAAGGCTCGGGCTGGTGCATGGTGACCTACTGAAGGCTGCAGTGGATTTGTCTTAGGAGAGTCCAAACCTAGAGCTGCCCTCTCCAGCTAACAGCACCGGCCTCTTCCAAGGAGAAGGGAGCTGAAGTGATCTGTCCCTTTCCCTGGTGAGTTTGCCTCTGGCAAGGGTGATGAGCAGCTCTGTTTCTTTGTTGGGGGCCACAGGAAGAAGCGTTGCCTGTTGCTGGTTAAACCCTTGCTGTTGGTATTTTGGGTTGTTCTCTTGGAGAACGTGCTGTTTGGGAAACGGGGCCCCAACCATGTATTTTTATGGGCTCCCAGCTGCACAGCAACAATCAATGTCATGTTTGCATCACGCTTCAGCATGTTTATGCAATGTGTTGGCAAAATTCAGGTCAAAATGTTCATGCAATGTTTGCCTTTTATTTAACTGCAAAAACATGGGGAAACTGTCTCTTCGCAGAAATGGCATTAATGCCGCTGCAGAAAGGACAGTGTAAATAAAAGCACAGGACCCTGATGGTGGTTCCTGATTGTTTGATTTGATTTCTGGATATTGCAAGGAACTCGTACGGTCTTCTACTGCAGAAAATAACAAAGTCATCTTGCTAAAGCATTAAAAAATAATAATATTATTTTTAAAAAAACTTCAAACAAATCTCCTCTAACAAAACCCATTAGCAGAAGTAAAATAAACCAGGGTGAAACTGGAACAAACTGGCAGGCTTCGCAAAGGCTTCTAGTATCTACGTGGCAATGTGGTGCTTAACTTACGTGGTTTTTTTCTCAATATGCTGTTTCTGGTTAATTGTGGTGAAACAAACACAGATGTGAACTCCCCAGTCCGAGCAGCTAAAGCTTGTCCTGCCCCTTAATGGTCCGAAAACCTTGTTGCTTGTTAATTAAGTACAACTGGCCCAGCAGATGCTGTGTGATTAATGAGTGGAAGGAGTGTTATTTGGTGTCTCAAAGCATTGAGGAGCGGGGCTGTGGGATGGAGGGGGCCTCCCACAGCTGGCTTGTCTTATTTCGTGCATGTTTTGCCTCCCAGTTGCTGCGCTGTTCAAAACCAGCTTGTATGAAGAGGTTTATCCTTTGGCCCTCTTACCCATTGGGAAAATCCTTGCTAAATCCCAGTGTAATTGTCCAGTAGAGGTGATTTTTTGATGGAGTAAGTCAATGCCTACCTGGATGGAAGGAAATGGTGACTGAGGAGAGGAAGGAGCAGTTCCCACCCTAATAGCCCATCCCTTCTGAACAGCAGCACGGTGTATATCTCTCTTCATTACTTCCCCTGCTTTTTTTTTTTTTTTTAGAGGAGGCAGGGAAGTTTGCTATTTGCATGGCAGTCTTGATTTATGAATACTTCTTTAAAAAAAATAAATCCTGGCAGTGTGCACTTTAAGGACCCTCCCTGCAGCTTTATCAGCTTTAGCAGTTTCTTGCTGTTGTCAATGTTTCTCCAACACTGAAGTAACTTCCAGAGTAAAGCTGGGGGTGGGGGAGAATTTGGGTGGAATTTTAACCTTCCTGACAGCAAACGCAATCGGGACGCAGAGCTCAAGGCGGTGCCCAGCCCTGCCTGCTGGTTGTACCCACGCAGGGGGTTATTCCGCGTATGGTGCTCTGTTCCCTGGCTGGCCATGCGGTTTGCAGCTCTCCTGGGGTTAGCAGAGGTGACCAGCATGGGCTCCCACCCAGATGGGCTCTGAATACCTCCTGCTTTTCAGCATCAACTGCCAAAAGCAGAATTTCCACCTATTTCTTAGCAGTTATCAGCAGAGCTCTGTAGATACCCGTTGTTCAAAACAACCTCTTTATCAAACTGAGCGGTTTCATATCTCTTGCAGATAAAACCCAAGCTGCTCTTGCCCTTTGCTTGGGCAGTGTGGGTGCATGTTCATTCTAGCTGTGTCTTGGTCCTGCTCCTCTGCACCCAAAATCCTCCACACCCAAAATCCTTTGAGCATCCGCCAGCAGGAGGGTGCAGGGGGGCTGCCAGGTCTGGTTGGAGCATGAGGTGTCGAGCTGGCAGCGTGCAAGGGGAAGACCAGGAGATGGTGGCAGCTAAAAGGGTTGGCAGTGCCTCTGTTAGCAGGACATATCTGGGCAAAATGGCAACAGCCATTGGCACCGAGACAGCAGCTCCAGGCTGCTGGTGGTACCGAGGGTCCTTGTCGTCCGTGTACTTCTCTGGTGGGATCTCTGTGCTGGCTTGCTTGGATGAGACATTTGCAGGTGCTATGTGGAGTGTCTGCCAGGTGGGAAGGAGCCGATGCAGCGTGTTACTAGCAGCTCCACCGATAATGGGTAACATATGCTGCTGGAGATCAAATAAGGACACGTGTCCCTGCCTTTGGGCTGAAGTCCTCTGCATCCGGCCTACTGGGAGGCAGGGTACACCCCGCAGAGGAAGGCTGAGCTATGGTGCTGGGCTCCTTGGATTTGCTGAGCAGTTTTTGTGCTGTGTCTAACCCTGCACACAGCAATGTGCTTGGAAAATGCATCTCCTTGCATGCTGATGTATGCTCACCGGCATTGCCCGTCCTCTCCCACAGGGCAGCTCCCGCTTGCAGCAGCCCCATATTGATCTGGGTTTTGTCCCCTCTGTGCTTTCTCCAGATGGAGAAAGCTGTGGTGGTCAGACTCCAGTGGCACCAGCCCACCTCCGCCCCTTGCGCTTGGACCCCCGGATTTTTCAAACATCAGCTCCCTTTCTTTCGCTCCGTTTTAATACGGCCATTGATTATCTCTGGCTGACTAATAAATCACGTGGTGCAACAAGGATAACAATAACTTTAAAAAAAAAAAAAGTTCCCACTCTTGAAAAGCAACCTGTGCTGCAGACTCAGGTAGGAGCTGAGTAAACAGAGGGCTGTCCCCCAGGGGCTGCCAGCTGCCCTGATGCGATAACCGGGGAAGCTGGTGACATCCCGTGGGGAGCAAGCAGAGCCCTGGGATGGGCGGTGGGAATGCACCCAGGGCTGCCAACCCTCAGGGTCTGAGCTCTGCTCTCTGTTGGCTTTGCCCGTGTCTGTCCATCTGTGGGAGGTGTTCCAGGGCTGCTGGCTGAGCATTCCAGGAGGCAAAATCACACTGAATACCAGGAGATAACTTCTGAGTGCGCAGGGGTTAGTTTAGGTTATATATATGGGGCACTCTTTCCCAAGCTCTTTTTTCCTGCAAGTGGAAGGACTGGACCATAGCTGGAATATTAGGCTCTCGTAGAAATGGCCTGGTAGCAGCAGCAAGGCCACTAAGAAAACTAGAAAGCTATTATTCTGAAAGCCATAATAAAGCTGCCCAAGCTGGCAGAGCTCCGTATAGGCACGGATTTGTTTACACGCAAGTCTGCGCAAAAGGAAAAGCTCCCCAGATGCTTACGGGAACAGGACATGAGCAGGCATTTTCCTGGGAAGTGTCCCAGAGCACAGGACTTGCCTCCTGGGAGCAGAAGCATCGGGCTTCTTGTGAGGAAATACTCACACCAAGGGATATTTTGCCTCTTAACTTGTTGCTGTAACTTGTTGTTAGAATGCTTTTTTTATTATTCTTTTATTTCTTTTTCGTGTCCAAAAGCTTTGTACGGTGCCTTGCAAGTGCTGAAAGTGCTGACTAGTTTGTATTGGGTGGTCTGGGGCTGTGTATCGATGGGGTGTATAAAATGTGGTGTCGTAATAACCTCTCGCCAAGCCGTCCTCGCAGATGGAGCGCATATAAGAAAACAAGAGAATTAAATTAGATGCTGTCCCTTAGTGCTTGCTTGCGCAGGGATCTCTCCTCCCACTGATGTGCTGGTAGGGCAAGCAATATTATACAACAAATACTTCTGGGGGAGTTACACTGTAGTAGGGGGGAAGGTGAAGAAGAGGACAGATGTAAAAAACAAAAAAAAACCCACAACAACTCCCCCTTCTAATTTCAGAGGGAAATTTAGGGATATTACTGTTGGAATTCCACCAGGACACCTGGCTAGCACACACACCCTCTAGCTGCAAAAATAAGCGGTGGGATTTCTATGACCAAACAATCCAACCCATCCTGTTAAGTTCAGCCTGGGATTTGGAGCTCGCAGAAGTCAGAGTGGTAATTTGCCTGCTGATGACCTGCAATCTGAAGCATTTCTTGTGGCGGCAGCAGCGTAAGAGCCTGCACCAGGGTGCTGTGCTGCAAAAAAAAAAAAAAAAAAGCCTCAGCTCTGCTGAATGGCCTGTTATTCCTGAATCTCATATCCCAGTCATCTGCTTCGCCGGGTGAGCCATTAGATAATTTGGCAATGTGAGGAGTGTTGTGCTCTTCAGCCTCCTCGAGGCTGTTCCTGAAGTGGTGGCTGGAGCAATGTGGCTGGGGGAATTGCAATACGCCTTTCCAACCAGGGGTTGCTTAAGTAAAGGAAAACTGGGCCACTTCATCTGCTCCTGCAACTACTGGCCCTGAAATACAAACTGGTGAAAGATAATTGCTAATTGCAAAAGCATGGGAAAGTTTTGCACATTTTTCTCCCAAAGTTGTGTGTCTGTTCTTGGCAGGGAGCTGGCTGCAAGGGCAAAACATGGTGAGACAACATTTTTAGTATGCTCTAATGCTTTTTTTTTTTTTTTTTGGCATAGCTTGGGATTCTCCCGTCAATAGTAAATGCTGGAAGGGATTTCCGTTTTAGCTCCTTCTCTTTCATGGCTGCGTTTTGTTCCCTGGTGCAAATGAATAAAAGTTACTAAATACTCATAGCAAAGGCTGTGATGTACTGATACGGATACTGGAAATTGAGACATGCGACCACTCTTCAGAGCCTGCAGCAGCCCTTGTGCAACACCGGGCCTGATAGTTACAAAAAAATAAGTAAAAATTAAAAACAAAAAGAACAACAAAAAACACTGCCCTAAACCCACAAAGGACCCTAAGCAGAAGTGAGATAAGCCTGCTCATGCTGAGGACACCAGTTCCTGGCTAATGCAGAGCTGAAGGGCAGGACCACAGGCTGAGCATCCCTGCTCCTTCCACAGAGGTTCCTTCGCTAGCCCCAATTTTGGCTATTTTTTCCCTCTCTGTGGCTGCTTTACCCTGTCCAGCTCCTCTTGCGTGGAGCAGGAGCGCAGTGTAAACGCCCGTAACTCCACTGCTCCTGGTCCCCACATCACACTGCGGCGCGAGGTCATGGTATTTGGTAGCGATGGTGCTTCAATAGTGTAATGTTGCACTTCAAAGTAAGAGGCAAATTGTTGCTTTGCTTGGAAAACACTGGGGGCTCCTGCGTTTGCTTTGGTCTCCACATGCCTCAGAGGCGGGTATGGGGAGAAATGGTTTCACTGGTGTGGGTTTGGTTTTTCTGAAGTTTCTGCTTCTCTTTTCTTTCTTTTTTTTTCCATTCTTGAAATTGTAAAACTTCAGCAGAACTTAGGACCACAGGCTCAGAGCCTGAGGTTTTCCCTAGTAAACAGATGCCACTTTCAAAGCTGTTATTCTCCAGTATGTTGAGGAAAATATTGCACAAGGGAAATGTTATACGAGTATGGGAGGGGAAAAGACAAGCAGGGGGTGTACCTGAGCTGCTAACACTACTGAGGTCTAACAAGGACCTTACTGTGCACCCATAGCTTTCCTGCACCTCCTGTTCCTGCCTGCAAATACAACATAGGTACCGTAATTCATTGCAGCCTCAGAAGTGCTATAAAGATGAATAATATGCGTTGACCGGAGCTACAGCAGTGATGGTGGCTGTGTTCCCACAGAGTGTAGCATATGGACGTGGGGCAGCATCTTCTCTAATAACCCTGCTGAAAAGCTAAGTGGATCAAGTGCTATCCTAATCAGCTCTCGTTATTGCTGGACTATGACATATTTCATTGCAAATGGCTTTTTCCAGGGCAGATTTTCCACCTCTCCTGCGCTGGTGGATGTCCAGCACTGATCATCCAGAGCCAGGCTTGCCGACGGCTGCAGGGAGCCCTCAGAAACAAGCCAAGCAGGAGGGTGAATGTGGGCAGGTGAGCAAGTCGCTGCCTGTCTAAATATTGAATTAATGCAGAAAGACAGTATTGCACCATTTCTGTCTCAGGTGATATGCGAGGACTTGTTTCCCTCTATGGCTTGTAAGGATTCTTTCCCATGGAAAAAAGATTGTCCTTATTACATGGGAACAGCAAGCTGTGGGAAACATCTTTGATCTTGAGCCAAGCTTAGGTAACAGAGAAGCCTTGGAGATGACATTAGCTTCAGCTTTTAGTTTTGCTCATGGAATATGAATGGAAATAAAGGGGTCTCTGTTAGGGCTGCGAACGAGGCTTGAGATGAGCCAAGCGGAGTACGTTATAGGGCTGGCTGTCCTTGCTCTCCCAGGGCTGTGCAGAGCCACAGCTGCGTGAGGACTGGTGCACACTGCCCCATTTTCACTAAAACCGGGAGCAGGGGGGTCCAAGATGGTCAGCATACTCATACTTCCCTTTTGGTGCCAGAGGGGGAATCCCAAAGGAAGCACCATCATCCCTTGCACTCATAGATGCAGCCTCCACCACGTGTGATCCCACCAGCTGGGGATGGTCATGTCCAGAAAGGGTGATGGGGTCTAGGCTGGAGGTTTTGGGGGGCTCTTGTTGACTTTTAGGGGCTCACATTTATGTTTAGGACAGTCATGCATGTGCATAAACGAAGGTGTCTCCAAATGTCTGTGGATTCCTTTCTGGAGCAGAGCCACAGGAGTGGTGGGCTTTTTTTATTAAATACTAATTTCCTCCCTTTATAGACTGTTTACTTGTAATGCACAATTTCCTGCCTGCTTTCCCTTGCCCTCCTGTTAGATTTTCTGTGTTTGTGGCTTTTTCCCCAAACTTCCTGGCTGAGGTTTGCCACCTGGCAGCCCCAAGTGTGAAATGTGCGGATGGGAAAGAATTCGGGTGGTACAAACTGGCTTAAGTGGGGTCGATCTGGCTTGACCTGGCTTTGCACCCTGAACACCAACTTCTTGCTGCTGAGCTAAGCATGATTTACTTGTAATTCCCGCACCCTGTAGTCCTGGAAGAGACCGGTGTGACTCAGTGGGGTGGGTGCCAGCAGCACCATCCCTCCACCTCCATCTCCAACACACCCAGCTGGCTTGTTTCTTATTTTTTTCCCTTTTTTNCCCAGCCCAGTTTCATTGAATTGCTTTTCCTCTCCCCCAGTACCTCCTGCTGATGCGCTCACTCAGGTGAAGGAGATAAGTTTGGAGGCAGCCAAAACCTGCCTGAGGGAAATGTGAAGGAAAAGGCAGGGTTATAAACAACCCCGGGGCTTGGGGAGGGATGGGTGTTGCCCTGCTTGGGCAGCAATAGCTGGAAGGAAAGGGAGGGTGGAAATCCTCCGAGGAGACAAGTGGGTCCTCTGGACACTCCCTGAGTCGCGGGAGCATCAGTTGCGGCTTGGTTGGGTGGCATGGGATGAGTTTGCTTCTTTCTCCCTTCTCTAACACCTGCAGAGCGGGTTAAAAAATTAACATGTCGCAAATGACCAGGGACTGATCATGGGATGTGGCGTGACAAGGTCATGAAGTTCAACCTGCAGTGGTGGAAGAAGGGTAATTAATTCTTTGCTTTCAAAAGTGGCATTGTCTTTTTCCTAACGATGCTTCTGCAAGCAAATTGGTGTTCTGTGCATCTTCTATCCCCAGAAAGATAATATATGTTTGACATAGGCTGGATGCGCTGCCCCTTTGGGGGATTCTGGTCACTGCGTGTGGGAGAACAGGGATCCTATAGAAAAAACAGGGGCTACAAAATGTTATTAACTGGGGCGTTTGGAGCTGCCGATCCGCTACCAGCAGCGCGAGGAGGCTGACAGCCCCCTGCTATGGGATACAGTCGCCCCAGCCCCTCTCCCCATCTTCCGCCAAGGAGAGGTCCCATCAGGGGATGCATTAAGAAGGAAGATGGGCCTACAGTTCAAATGTGGGATTTCTTTTATTTTTTTTAGAAGCTTGGCAGAAAAGTATCTCATAGCACATGAAAACATTGAGGTCATCCCCCTGGGGACCCCGTGCAGGAGGAGATGATCTGAGCAATGCTTGGACTGCTCTCGCTGAGAGCTTTGCAATTCGTGCCTTCCAGAACCATGCTCTTTTTGAGGCTATTTTCTTTTGTTATACCCAGCAATTCTTTGTCTTCCAAAGGGATGAGGATGCACAGACTGCCTGGGAGGGGCAGGTGCCTTTGGTTTGCCCTGGGAGGGAGGGTGCAGCAAACACAGCGCTTGCCTTTCCAGTGACATGAGAGCAACCCCAAAAAAATCTGTTTTCTCTTATGCTAACAAATTTTGTCACTCAGAGGCAAAAGAAATTGGATATTTATAGCTGACTTGCAGCACGAGGAGCTGAAAGAGAGATTAGCCTGACTTGCTTTCCGCTTCCCCGCTGTGAGTGTGGAGGCAGACTCTGGGCATCTCTTCCACAGTACCTCTAACTGGGAATAGCGTGGGCTCTTTATTCCTATTGCTTTCTTTTTTCATATTTTTTTTTTTTTTAAACTTTGCAAATTCAGAATTAGATTCTGGGAGAGAGCATCGCTTTTGGGAGCCCCAGCCCGTGCCTTTCTGGGGCCATGTGCTTTCACTGAGCATGCCTCTGGGTTTCGGTCGAGCCTCACATGTCCCATCTCTTTGCAAGAAGCTGCTCTGGCTTCTTGCAGGGAGCTCAGCAGAAGTTACGGATGTGTCGGGAGCCAGCTGGTAAGCATTGCTGGAGCTTTATTTCTAGTGTCATCAAAGCCAGCTGAATCCAGTGTAAACAAGTGGGTTATCTTTAGCTAACATTATTCAATATAAGCCTCATAATATAAGCATATATAAACACAAAGTCAAGGGGAAGCCAGAGATAAGCTCTGTCCCTGTGAGCTGGCCCCCACTTTTTGATAGTTTTGTTTTCCAAGGCCCAGGGTTCAGCTGGAAGTCATGCCTAAGGTAGCAAGAAGTGGCCAGTGCTTCATTCCTGAGAGCCTGGATGCCGGCAAGGCTCTGGGTTTAAACTCCAAAGGTTTGGATCCCAAGTTCAACAGATGCACTGGAATGACTGCTCTCTTTGCTCCTCCCTCTGTTTCTAGCTCTCATCCCCTGGGATTTGAGCCTTGGAGGCTATGAAAGCTGCTGCTGGGTCTATTTTCTCACCCTGGATGTGTGATGCTGTAGCCCTCGGTGCAAGGAAGTCCTGGTCCTTCCCTGCCCTGCAGCACTCGGAGCTGGGTCCCGCTCTGCTCCACTTCTCAAATGCATAGAAATCCCTCAACTAGTCATTTACCTGCTGACAGCATTTGCTCACATAGGGAGTATTGTGCTTAACCGTGGGTAAGTTAAATAAACTGCAAAGATTTCGCAAAGTGGGAAATAAATATCTGTTCCCACCCAGGCCAAAATAAGTAAATAAACATGTAAATATTTCCTTCACATATCAGTCCTTGGAATTGCATGTTGCTTCAGCTTTCACTTTAAAAATCTGAAGTTTCTTGCCTCTTTGGTTGTGAAGAAATGCTCAGAAACCTACCCCATCCTTGCACTTAAAACCCCAAAAGCAAGTACAATGGGACTAACATTAAAAAAGCTAAAAAAAGATTGCAAAATGCTATCAGCATGATCCTCAGTCATAGTTTTGAGCAGAAGCCGGGCTGTGACTCATGTGGCTCCTGAACAAGCAGGCGATGCCAGCCCAGCCCGCCCTGGTCCCTTTCCAGCCCTGGAGGAGCATCTCCCCACACCACGGCCTCTTTAGGAATAAAAGCCAGGATGGAAACTTTTCACTTCAGTGGTTTTAACTGAAACCTGTGTGTGTCCGGACCCCTTACGAGGTGTTGCCATGAATCTGGAGTTCACTGGTATCTCTGTTCTGCAGCCGAGGCAGACGTGCCCTCTTCTGGCTGAGCTACACAGAAGCCACCGAGGCTGGTTGAGCCTGGGATCGCCAACGAGAGAGGGACTGCAGGGATTGCGTGGTCCCTTTGGCAGGATCAGAACATTAAGCGTGCATCCTGCGTCATTTTGAGACCTGATGTAATTACAGAAGTCTTGGAGAGTTTCCATTCTGGGGGGAAAATAATTGCCTTTCACCCACATTTTTTTATCTTTTTTTTTTTTTTCTTAAAAGCCAGCGCGATGACCGTGCGCAGGCTCTCCTTGAGCTCTGGGAGGTATATTTTGACAGTGGTTTTCGTAGCTTGCAGCAGAGCAGGTGGATTAAAAAAAAAAGTAAAACAGGAGGGGAGCAAAAGCCTTGTGCTGTCACAAGCGGTTTACCTTAGCAATGATGACATGGTTTGGGGGGGGGACAACAAAAAAATACCTTTTTGCATGGAAAACAAACACTTTGCGACGCACCCCTGAGTACAGCTTGGGAGAGCTGCCGCAGCCTGATGGAATATATAGAGCAATTCCAACGTGGCTTTCATTTTCCATGAGCTCAAGTTGGTCCAAGTTTTCTTTCCTTTGGTGTTTTTTCATTTAACTCTTTTACCGCTTACATCTTGTATTTACCCACGGAAACGGGGCTGCTCGGCATTTCAATGGCAGGAAGGCAGGAGCTGCCGAGCCCCGCGTGGCACCGCTGTCTACCGAAAGGTCAGACCTCCGCATCCGTCTTATTATTGTGCCGCTCGCGATGCTGGCAGTGGGATCCTGAGATGCTTCCTTACATTTAAATAGGATGGAGGAGCAACCGCTTCTGAGCTGGGCTGCCTCCCCATCGCCACCACCCTCAGCTGGAAAACTGACGGAGGGCTCAGAAAAAGGGCATCCCTAGAGCTGGAGCACCTGGTGCCAAACTTCTGCTCTGGGGCAAACCAACAGCTAGGAAATCTGGATGTTTAGGGGAGGAGGGGAAAAAAAAAAATCTTTAAAATCACCATGAAAAGGTCAGGCGAGGTTTTATTTTCTTGCTTTGACTCAGGGCAGAAGTAAATCCCACCCCATTTGAAGCACCGCTGGGATCTCGGCTGTTTCTGGGCGGATGCTGGTACAAGATGCCCTTGGCTCAGCGTTGGTGTTGATTGGTGTGTGAATGAAGCCCAGGCCCTGACCCCAGGGTGCTTTGAGCTGCCAAAACAGGCTGGGCTGGCACTAAGCGGTGAGCTGGATGGCAAGCGTGTGTGCTTAAATCTGCTCCCGAGCCAGGAGCATCAGGCTCGGAGGGACAGCATCACGGCTCTGGCAGGAGGAAGACCTCCACATGCGGGAGGTGGCACAGAAAAATGTCAGTAAATCTTCCTGTAATACTCAGTGAGACAGAATGGATCCCATCCAGAGGTCACCACCGCTGGGGCAGAAACTTCTGCTCTCTTTGGATCAGGTCCATAATTAACTTGCTTTACGAGTGCATTTCCATATGAGACTAATAACCAGTGACCTGCGGTACAGGGAGCCCCTTCCCTGTCCCCAGCTCCTCACCCAACAGGAGGCGATGGGAGGTGAGATGTGCAGCCAGGACAGATCTGTCCCAGAGATGGCAGCCGTCTCCATCCCATGGTGGCTTGCAGGTGGGTAATGACCCCATCTGCAGTATTTATAAGTCTGGTAAAGCAATTAGTAATTAGCTGTGGTCCTTGCTGTCATAGTGCACGAAGGTTAAATGAGTAGAAGGGCACTGCTTGCAGCAAGGCACAGGTAAATGAACAAAAATCCTGCATGCCCCCAAATTGAAGCATGAGTTGGAAGTGTTTGGGGATCAGGTACCTGACCTTCAGCCTGACTTAACTTACTGGAGCTGCCAAGCTCTGCTTTAAACCACCTCCAAGGGTTTCCTCAGAAGTGCTTCTTTGCAAAGCAAGGGTCATGCTGCCTTTTTCCCCCCCCTCTGTGGACACGGTGAAATTTCTTTTTTTTTCCCTCCAGCGCGGTGCTGGTGGCGCAGTGTCAGTGGTGGAGGGCAGAGGCGTGAGGGCTGGCCCCCGCCGGGGTTTTGCAGGAAAGCGAGGCGCTCCGCAGTACAATGCATTATTTCCTGCAGGGAGGGACCCTGCAATACAGGAAAACATCAGCAGTTTTCTGCAGTCATCACTCGGGGGCTGGCTGGCCCTGAGCTGTCCTGCCTCCCTGGTCACTGCAGCCCCCCCAGCACACAGTTCGGGATGGGACCCCCACCAGGGCTGCACCCCACAGGTACCCAGGCACCACCAGAGCAGGGAGGAAGGCTCTTACAAGTTTTCCGACATTGCTGTAACAATGCGTTTTGCAACCGTATTAAAAAAAAAAAAAAAAAAAGAAAAATTAAACAAGAGTAATTTCTTTATTTTTTTTTCTTGAATTGAGCTGCTGTTCATACTTGTAGCACAGCATCTTGCATCCCTGCTGACCTCAGACACGGCCGCATCCTACGTGAGTGTGCAGGTATACAGTGCATCCAAGGCTGCCCTTGCCATACGTGGATGCTTGAAGGTAGCCTTGTTTATAATTATTAACCTCCGGGACAAGAACTTCATAAATAAAAGATGGGGATGTGGCGATTGTTTGTAACGTGAGCTATAAAGATAAGAGCTGGAAAGGTTGTGCAAAGCCCGCCCGGACCATTCTCCGGCAGCCCAGAGGATGTGTACCCTTTGTCCGGTGTCTGCGTTCCTCCCTCCTTATCGCCGTGCGGCAGGAGCCGGGTGCTGGTGCCAGGGGATGTGCTGGCTGCCTAGGTTTAGGTGCCTGAGCTGAAACATGGCCTCTTTGGGGAGGGGGTGGGGGTGGGGAGGG
>VZSF01006231.1:139-73283 GCA_013398295.1 Chionis minor
CACCCAAACCTCGCAGCAGCGAGGGAAAATTGGAATAAAAAGGCAAAAACTCGTGGGTTGAGATAAAAAGCAATTTAACAGAACAACAAAGAAAAATTGACAAAACAACAATAGTACTGACAGAGGAATGTATAAATAGGGGTACCGTACTGACGCGCACCGACCAGACCCGGACCGCCCCCGCCTGCTCCCAAACTGGGCACTCCCCTCCCCGGCCAGCTCCCCCTAAATACTGGGAATGGTGTCACGTGGTGTGGAATACCTGTGCCGTGCCAGATATTAACCCTGTCCCTGCCGGAACCAGGACAGTTATACAGTAGGTATACATACATAGAAAGCTTATAGGTATACACTACCTATACATGTGACTGCTTTAGAGGAATCTCAGCTGAGAAGCTTTGAATGAAATAGACATACACAAAAATGTTGAGGGTCTTAATTCATGAGAGAGCTACTTATATACTAAATCTAAATATAGCAAATAATTAAATTTTTTACTTTTTTTTTCCCTTCTTTTTTTCTTACCCAGGAGCACAGCCAAAACTTTGTCTTCACACACCAGGACGGGGAAACCTCCTGTGCTATTCGCTTGGAGCCAGCGAATGGCGTCTGTTCTACCAGACTGCAGAATGACCTGTGTGTTGTTGCATCAGGGCTGCATCCAGGTACCTATGTGTGATAAACTATACCCTTCCTACCAGGAACAAGGTACCACCCTGTATACTTCACTGTTCTGGAGCCTACTGAAGCTCTAATTCAGATCCAGCTCCTGCTCAATCGTTTATTCAGTTCTGATCTAGCCTCTGGCTGCTACAAGCTCCAGCCCCTGCTCTGGCTCCAACTTGACTCTGGGACCCAGCTTGGGCTGCCACAGCTCTATCACCCCTCCTCAAAATGCCACGTCGGCTCCACCCCATTCTGGGGCTGACACGGTACTACTGCCCCAGCTAAGAATGCTACCTCGGGGATTCTCGGTCTCCTCCTTGGGCTCCATCTCATCTCCAGGTCCTGCTCAAGCTGTCTTCCACAGCTCTGGCTGCTGCTCAGCCCCCACTTAAGCTCACAATCAGTTGCTTCCCTTTCTTAACCTCTAACCTGGCTCTCACCCTCGGTCATGTTGCCACAGCAGCGCTGCCCCCGCTCAGAATGTCACCTCTGCTTCGTCTGGTGATTAGGATCCAACTCTGTTCCGTGCCCTGCTCATGCTCCCATTTAGCTCCAACGTCTTCTCAAGCTCCAACCTCTTCTCAAGCTCCAACTTTGCTCAGGCCCTGCTTGGGTGGTGCTGGTGCTACCACCCTCTCTCAGAACGCCACCTTGGCTCTGTCTCCTTCTTGGGCTCCAACTTGTCCCTCTCCCTTGCTCACTCTCCAACTTACCTCTAGCCCTTTCTCCAGGCTTGAATCAACTGAAGACTCTGCTTGGTCAGATACTTGCCTCCATGTCCTGCTACAGGGGCTACCCAAATCCAGCACTGCGAATAGAGACCTCCCCTCCCTCTGCAGCCCTGCAAAACCCCCTTCCTCCCCGCTGGGGCTCTGCCAGCCTCCGGCACAGGCTGTGGGACTCCATGTTGAGGGGCAGCAGGGGCTGACAGCCCGTCAGCTCAGCAGGGCTGAGGTGAGGTGGCATCCAGCCTGGTCCAGCAATCCCGGGTAAACTGGGTCGTGGCTCCTGGAGAGTGAGGCAGGAGGCACAAACCCGCTGTTCTGGCCCAGCACGTGCCCATGAATGTTCTTGCCTGTGAGGGGACAGCCTCATGCCTGAGCCTTCATCACCTCGTGGCTCCTTGCCACCAACCATGGTCCCATCTCACCTGCCCTTGCTCTTCTCCTGTCTGGCAGGGGCCAGGCCGGATGGAGAATCAGGCATTTGCATTGCTTCACTAGAGAAACGCAGCTGTGGAGAATCAATGCAACTCATGCACAAAGTACATTTTTCTACAGGGTTGGAGGTGTGTTTGCCACTATCAGGCTTCTTCAGCCTTTTTCCTTTTCCCCTCGAATGCTGCAGTCCCTCCTATACCCATTCTCCTTCTCTTGACTGCAGCAGGCCTGGACACAAGCAGATCAAAGCATCCTTCTGCCTTCTCCCTCCTCATTCAGTCAGCCAGAGCTTCTTCAAACTTTCATAAAAGGCCAGAGACCTAACGATAAGGAGACTTATAGAGCACCAGCCTGCACCCCGTGATGGTCTTACGGGTAGCTGTGAGATGGCCTCTGTGCCGCAGGCTGTGGAGCTTGCACAGAGCCCCTTGGTGGCCTCCTTGGGCAGGTCCATAGCTCCTGGACGTGTTCCAGAGTGGTTTTGCTCCACACGCTGTTTTTTGGCACTCTTCACCCTCATGAACCCCACCACAAAACATCAGGGCTTGTTCAGCAGCCTTATAAAGTGGTGGGGCCATGACCCTGCCTTTTACTTTTGTTTAATTTGTTTCTATTCACATCTAAAATGTAATCATTTATTTCTTTAGATCTTATTAGGGGAAGTTTTATACATTATATACCTACATTTTATATATATGTATATATATATTTATCTAATATATATATGTACACGTGTAGCTATATATACACATATAAATATATCTTTCTAGATAAGGTATATCTGTGTACACATAAAGAAAATATTTATCCATATTTTCATACTCCTTTAGAAAAAGAGAGACAGCACATGTGATGGTCCATGGAGGCAAGACTCCTGCTGGAAGTTGGGGTTACTATCCAAGTTACTATCTTGGATAAACAATGTCCTCATCTTACTAACAATAATTTGATGAAAATAAGAGAAGAAACAAATGTCATGAACAGAAGAGAGGTGGATTAATGGTCTGCTTCAGGAACTTGGGGTATTTTGTAGGTAGCACCTTTCAAGTTTAAGTTAAACTGTTCACCTGAGAAAGCGGCACACTGTCACTGGCTACTGCTGGTGATCGTGCTTTTCTCTCATCACTGAGAACCTAAAATGCCTGCAGAAACCTCCTATGATAAAGCACATAAGAAGCTTTGCATTGAAAAGCTTATGCTGGTGGTGATGTGATGGGGTGAAAATAACGAGAAGTCTTTTGAATATCACAAAAATTTCAAAATTATTCAGAATTAATTTTGATAGTAGAGTTTGGGTGCATCATGTGAGCCACTAAATATGTAAAATAAAATCCTACTTCTAGATTGCCATATACATATTTGAAATTCAGTAGAGGAGAGGATGAAATTAATACAATCCAGAACACATTTATCCATTTCTTTTTTCTCTGTATTCTTACTTCTTTTTAACCTTTTCCTAGCTTGTTTCCCCCAAATTTCTTCTGCCTATTTGTCTGTTATTCATCCAGCCATGTCAATTTTGATGAGCCAATAAATACAACTGATAACATCGTTATAATATTTTTACTTGTTCAGAATCTAAACAGGCAATGTTAAAGACAAATCCTTGGCAAAGTATCTTCACATTGATATGAAGACTGTGGCCAAAAAAAAAAAAAAAAAAAGAACAATCTGGCATATTACAAGATTTTCGTGCTTGGGAAAGAAAAATTAACATGATGGAGAAACAGAGATGGATTTAAGGATAACAACTGGTGTTCTTTCATGCTGGGCTCATGGCTAGATGTAAGCAATCATGTGAGGCTGACAGGAAGAAATACTGAGTTGGAAGACGAGATTTTGGTCAAAAGTTTTAAGAACAACTTGGCCTCCCCTGTTCCTAAGATGCAACAGGACAAGCCACTGAATGAGCCTGGGACAGGGGAGAATAAAGCTATCAGTGAAAACACAGACATACCAGTCAATGCAGAATTGTGAAGCAAAGACAGTTTAAGAGAATAGAGCAGACAGAGCAAGTAAAAAGTAAAAAAAAGGTTTTTCTTCCTTCCTGCTCGTTAGACCTAATAATGGAATCTCGTTTTCAAGGAAGAATGTCTTCAGACAGTTGGAACAGACAAACTGTTCAGGTACCTTAGATGTGAGAAAGCAGGAAAACTGTGCAATGCCAAAGTCAAAAGCAATATTTTTATAGAACTTCATGTATGGTCAGAGGGTTGGAGACAAAGAAAGGATAAAATAAAGTATAAAGGAAAGAGAAATTTAGAGAAGATGTTAATATTAAAGGAAAATTTCAGCAAGTTTGGAAAGGATAGTAGTCACCAACTAGGTGATAATAGTTTCTGATTTCTTTTACTGTTATTGTGAAAGTCATATTGTAATGAGAGTGAACTCTCCAATCTAGTGAAGAGATCAAATCACAACCTTTGGTTTGCTATGCCAATGGATCCCTGGCTGTGGCTGTTTGGAATTTAATGGCAAGTTCAAAACCTGAACTGTTTCAGTGGATACTCTGCTTTTGGTCAATGTTGGCTAAGTCAATACAGCTTTGATGATCTGAATTTGTAGTATTACAATTTTAAAATACCTTAGTCATCTCTGAAATGATCTTAAATGAAAGCTGACAGTTGGAACCCTATGTCTTGTTTAATTTAAACCCAAATCACTACTATAATTTAGAAATGTCAACACTTTGCAACTTTTTTTAATTCAGCTATTTCTCTTCCTAACATGAAGATACAGTGAAATGTCCATGTGCTTTTAAAAGTGGATTTATCTACCAGTTTCATCTAATGAAATGTCAGATTTATCAGACAGGAATAAATTCACCTCTGCTGTTAGTGAACAATGACAATTGGAATAGACTTTTCCTCCCATCAAAAGGAAGGCAAATTCAATCATAAACCCGAAATAGTTGTTGGGCGTTGTATACTCCAAGCAGAATCTGGATATAAACTCGCTGAGTGAAAGGCTTCAGTGAGATTGCTACTCTAAAAAACTGAGGAAGCTTCTCTGGACTGCATTTCTTTAGAGTGTTTAAAAAGTACAATACAACAGAAGTTTAGAATATCAAACATAGCATATAAACTAGTCAACACAAAGGAGAACAGAAAACTCTTGTGAATACCCAAAACCCTGCACATATGTAGAAACAGATGACTGGAGTTGTCTTACCTTTCAGTGGGAAGTGGTTTAATGTACAGCTGAACTGTCTCTTGAGTAAATCTCTTCTATATTCCAGGTTTTAATGTCCCCCTGATTTTACAGGATGGTGCCATGATGCATCTAAACTCTCTGGTTAGTTAATAAAAACAATGAGAAACTGCTTGCCATTCCATTCTTTTACCTTCTTTGTTACATTAAAATGTTCCCCCTCTAGGATATTCAAATGATCTGTAATCATTGCTATTATTAATTCATATCTCATTATTAGCTAGAAACTCAATTTTTCAAGTAGTTGCTTCAACAATTTATGAGTCTAGTGTATGTCATGAATACTCTAAAAAGTATTCTGTAGAACAAATAAGAAATGAATAGGCATGATTTTCCTTAGAAGAAATACTGCAGTTTCTCACTTAGAATGGACTGATTTGGGGACCCGAACAGAAGAAGATAGGTCCAAAGATGGTTATGAAAAATAGCACAAGGTGGAACATATCATTAAAAATTATCTTTTTTTACAGCAATTTGCACATTAGAAGGTATTAGAAAAGCAGTTTGTCCAGGAAATGTATTTCAAAAAGGCAAAATTGAGAATCATACCTTTTTATAAGCAATTTGTGATGATGAGGAGGAAAAATCCAACACAATTTACTCCAGGAATGTTTTTACCGGATGCTAATTTGGTTCAATAAAATGACGAATAAAATCAAGTTGTCAAGCAAAAATACTCTTTGGACAGAAAAAAATTATCAAATTCAACATTTACCTTTTGAAATTCCCATTTTAGCACATTTGGAATGTAAATTAAAAAAAAATGTTTAACAGTGCAACATTTAACTTAATGTGTTTGATTGCTCCTCAGTTCCTGATAATTTCACTGCAAATATATGTTTTTAGAAAAGCAGATTAAATTTTACTACTTTTTCCCTGTTTATCTACCTATTTATTAACAATATTTATGGAGAGAAAGCTTTTAATAAGAAAATAATACTATTCCTCCACATCATCAAAAAACCCCAAACCAAACTGGGGGTACTGTATTTCTGTTTATAAGCCCATTATTTGCAGGTGGTCAGATACAGCAAATTAAGTATTTAACTATAAATCAGTAAGTATTTAACTATAAATCAACTACTTTATACTAGAAAATATTAATATCTGAATATTAAAGATGTTAGTTTTAAGGCTAAAAACAATCAAAAATTTAGAATAGCTGTGAGTGGTAAAGCTTTCATCTAATAAAATATGAATTCTGAATGTCAGTAAAATTACATGATGTTATAGATGTTGTAATAATTCTTTATTTTCCTGAGTTTTATGGGGGAAATTATTATGCATTATTTGGTTTTTGACCAACAGGCTTATAAATACCTAACAGTATTATTCAAGAAAAAGAAAATATTGGATTAGGAGTTAAGTCATTACTTCAACATGAAGAGAAGTTTGGTTCAACGTACTACAAAGTTAAAATGTGCAATACTGTAAAGCTTTAACATGAACACCATCTGTCCCTACATGACCCAGGTGAGGTATCTAAAAAAACCCAACCAACATGTCCTGAATTATATGCTGAAGTGATTGATAGTTGTAGGTCTTTTATTTCATCAAATATGTTCTGTGAAAAATACCTCAACATATGAGGAAAAAATGGAGGAAGAAGGTAATTCTTTTAAGATGTTTTATTTGTGGGAGTTTGATAGTGTTTTTATTCATTCAGGAATGAAAACACCACAAACTTCTTAATCTTCTTGGCAAACATTCGACCTTGTTCATGCAAACATGCAAGAACACGATTAACTTTATGTGTACAAGTAGTCCCAGGAAACTGCTTCAACAGAATGGTAAACAAGGGATTTTGAACAAATTTGGAGAAACAGAGTAGAGTTCCTTCCACTAACAGATGGCTTTGCAGCAGGTAACAGAAGATGATAATGAGTAATCAAGTGTAATGACTAAGCTGCCTTGGACAGGTTGTATTTTCTGTTCTGCTTCCATTTCATCTCTCCATCTCCCTGTCTATGAGGATTCAACCACTAACCTACATACTAATGAAGCCCTTATCCTTAAAATACTTCAAAGTGAAAAAAGAGATTGCAGCAGCATTAAGTATGATCTGGTATTTGTGAAGGAGAGGATTAGTAATCTGGAATGAAAATATCAACACATTATCTGAGGAAACAAACTTTTTCTCAAGATGACATAGTTCGATATCCCTGCCAGAAACACTACGAAGAAAATGAAACAGATTGGTGATTTGATAACCGACTGCTAAGGAGAGGTAGGAGGCCTTCTATCTAGCTAGGAATTTTACATTTTTATCGTAGATTTGATGAGTCATATAGTGAGATAGCTGTTTTGGAAGGACAAAACACAGAGTTACAGGGAACATATTTAGTGAACATTATTTGGCATGAAGAAGTAGG
This sequence comes from Chionis minor, assembly GCA_013398295.1. Taxonomy (NCBI): domain Eukaryota; kingdom Metazoa; phylum Chordata; class Aves; order Charadriiformes; family Chionidae; genus Chionis; species Chionis minor. Next base: position 7,548 of record VZSF01006231.1, read on the forward strand.
TACGAAGGGAGGCTATTCAAGCATGTTGTAGAAGCAAGAACTCATAAAGAATTCTGTATTACAAATAGTGGAAAAAAAAGTTGTTTGTTTGTTTGGTTTTTTTTTTAAATACAAGATGTTCTACATTCATGTACAATGCAACAAACAGCAAGGTTCATCAGCAGTACAATGTCATTTTCCAGAAGTTTGTAAAGTGTATCTGTTATAATTAAGATGTGGAATCACATGAAACTGCATACTTAAAAAAACTCTTCCAACACGAGCTCAGAAGGCAACTGCAGAGGAGAAAAATGTGAAGTGTCTTTGCAGATGTCCTTATGGTTTCATAAACAAGAGACAGATGGCAGAAAATACAAGAGGTGAACTGTTGTATGTATGATGTGTGTGTGTGTGTGTTTTAGGGGGGTACTATGTTTTCACAAGAAAAGCAGCTGAGTGAACAGGTCAGCCTGTTCTCATAGGAGACCGCTGATCTCATTGACAGGTAAGCAGGACCATCCTTGAGAAGATTAAATAAACAAATCCTGTATAAACTCAAGCTCACAAAATTGTGAAGAAAGGCAGTTCTTAATTTGCTCTGTTATCAAGGTTAAATGTTAAAAAAATAAGCAGAAATTCTCAGTGGTATGAAACATTTTATATATGTGGTATTATCAAAGGTAATGATTGGGGTAAACTGGTTTACCTCATTTGGGAATTTAGAATACATGTTTATGTGTGTGAGAAAGAGACCATCTACATGAAAGAATCCATTGCCTGATTTAAGGCTACTAAGAACTCAGAAGTGCTAGATCCTGAATGCCTACAAATAAATGTTACCCAGCACAGTTCAACAAGAAATGCAGGAAGGGGTCTGTTCTATACGGGTCAGATCAAACTAGAGAACAGGATAAGCTACCCTTTTAAAGCTTCAATTTACTATTAATATGGACTTCTATTTACAAATGTATGCTGGAGAACACCTATAATAACTATTACAAGAGTTTCAAGAATTGTAATATTTCAAAGCTAAGAAAAATTTTGACAGAAAAACTGAGAGGGGGAAAAAATTACATGAGAATGTGAATGAATATTGAGAATGCTTGTTAGGTCACAACTCCACAGTCCCGAATGAATGCTTTAGATAAACTAGAGTAAGAATACTTCATTCTTGCATCATACTTAGCACTATTAGATGTCAAATATCTTTGTACAGAGGTGAATTCTTCCCTGTGAAATACCAGTTTCAGAAAATCAAGGCCTGTGTTCTTCCACTTATGAGGGCATCCCTCTTTTCTGTGGTCCGCTGAACAACACAAGTGGTGAAATGAAGACAACAAATAGTATCTTATAGTCAAAAGAAAGAGGAGATAAGAAAATAGAAGTCAATAAAAGTTAGATGTTTGAAACTGTAGAAAATTGACAAGAAAAGCTGGAGATAGCAGGAAAGAAATACCTGGCTCTTAATGCAAATCAATAAAATAGAGAGTTGGGTGGTGTTTTTTTAAATGTATTTGGAATATAATAAATCCTACTGGGTCATAAGTCAGACGCCAGATGGAGATGATGAACCTTTGAATAAAAAGAAAAAGCACAGGTATTCACTAATAAGAAAACTTGTTTTCTATTTGGAAAGCTGTGAAATTATGTAGGTGTTTCTGGTAATGTGATTGACAACAATGAAGCCCTTCATAGTCCGTTAGTAATAGCAGACAGTAGAAAGCATCTGTTAGGGATTCAACTTTTTAAATTTGTAGGGCTAAATAACCATGGGGTCTTGTGAGTTGTGCTTTCAGGGATGACATATCTTAAACTGCAGTGGAAGTCTTGTTCTCCTTCTCCATTTGGAGTAGGACAGAAAGTAAATGAGATCTCTTAAAATAAGCTTAAGTATTGAATAAACCCTGAATGCTACACACTTTCCCCAAAAGAATTGGCTGAAAATGTATCTATTTTTTTCAATTTTTCATATATCAACTGAAGTAGGTATACTGAGGTAGCCCCACAAAGCTGTTGTGCCTTTTTTCAGGAAAGGCAAGCATGACAAGTTCCTGTAAACTTGGTTAATCTGACAGGCTTCCAGTAAAACACCAGAAATGAAGATGGAAAAAAACCCCCAACCCCCAAACTGATAAAGCACCAAAGAACGTAAAAAATACTCAAACACTATATGCAAAATCTGTCTTGTGATGCAAACTTATTTTCAGTATTTGGGATTGCAATTTTGATGGATAAAGGTAACTGTGTATATATAAAGTAGTTGACTTCAACATTGTGATAGGAAAATAGCACTATTCATATCTGTAAAGCCCATGTTAAATGAACTAAGAGCTAGCTAGTTGACAGATCTCAAAAGTAGTTGTCACTGGGGCTGTTTTCTAGCAGAATCTTGAAGAGATAAATAATAGGTCTAACATTATTTAGTATTCCTTCAGTAGTCCAAAGTTAATACAAAATCACTTAAAAGCCACTTATAAAGCTTGGTGGACAGCTAAACTATCCAAGTCAAGGAACTGTTTAGACTGAGAAGTAAATTAAGCCTATTGAAAGAAAAAAATATTTTAATGTAGAATACATAGTAGCAAATAATCCAGGTAATGTCTACATGAAGGGATAGGAGCAGAAATAGGAAGCAACTTTGAGGAGAAAATATAAAAAGATTGTTATCAGAGCAGATAAATAATTCCGCATGATCTCTTTGTGTGATGTTGTGGCAAATGAGGCTGTAATGGCATCTATGGTTACAGAATCAAGGAAGCACTGAGAAAACAAAAGAAAGGTCTCCCTTTTCTTCCCTTGTGTGGGGCAGTGCTTTTAACAATATTGGAATACTGCGTCTGTTTTTGGGGACCAGCTTTTCATGACTATGGAGAAAAAATAATTTTCAGAAGGATGAGATCTATAATTAACTTTCAAGAAGTGCTCTGAGAAATGCACAAAATGTCACTCTTTAAAAGAAATAGATTGGAAACTTGTGATTACAGTGTATTAATGCTTTCATAGGAAGAAAATGTAGGCTATGCTACAGAAAAAAAATTAAGAAAAATTAATAATTTGAAACTGCAACTAGTAGACTGGAAAAAAAACATTTGAATGGTTTGATTACTGATTATAGCAAACTAAAACCAGAATGAGTATTTTCTTTACCTCTTGGTTTCTTGGTGCCTGGACTTCTTTCATTAAAATCTGGTTCTTTTATTTCTCTTCCTATTTGAGGAATAGAAGTGGTTTGGTTTGGGGTTTTATGTTTGTTTTTTTTTCTTTCTTTCTCCTGAATTTTCAGCTGCTCTGTTATGTGCTGCAGCATATTGTGTCTGATTGCATCAATCACATTGTGTTTCCTGAAGTAAATAATATATTGTCAAGTTATGTATTATTTAATCCTGAATAGGACCTTCACATGTGAACACACAGGTATGAATTTACAATTTACTGCAGTTCTGGAAGCTGTATTTGCCAGAAGGTATGAAGGAAGAGATGAGTGAACTCAATTTGTCTAATATTGAACTTACTTGGAGAGTGAGTGAAAAGTTCAAGTTGAACTCCATCACCCACTTAGAAGAGATTTTGAAATGTTTGCAAAGGCAATGTGTTTTCTGCTGTCTAAAGGGCCACCAATGCTAACAAACAAAAAAGCAAGCACCAAAGAATGTTTTAAGACCCTTAGCTGCCTACAGTTCATCTAGCACTAATGAGTGGGGTGGGAGGCTGTGTTATTCCTTTGATTTTTAAAATAGTTAATTCTTGTATATTTAAGGCTTAATCCATATCTGGTACTCCACTGAATCATTTCACTGTAGTCATATAAACTATATTATTTCAGGCCCTGAGTTTGTGCATATTTACATTATATTAGAGATGCAGTTAAGTTACTCTTTGATAATTTTCAGTTTTACTTTAATGACTTGTATGTGTGACTTTCAGTGTCATTCACCTGATGGAAACTAGGCCTCAAACAGTTGTTTATGGTGGTACCTAAAGGCTTCCTGGGTTTTGCCTTGTTTGAAAATCTGAATCTCACAACTTCATGTGGTAAAAATTCTGGTTTTGTGAAGAATTGTATAAATTTCATGGGCTTAGTTCACTCTGATTTTGATTAAAGGCAATGTTCTGATTCTCTAGGTGGTAAGTTCGCATCTACAACTTCTGACTTACACTGCATTATTCCTTATAGTTAACAATAACCAAATTGGGAACTAAGAAGTTTACTTACTAGCGTGATCATAAACTTCAATACTAGGTTAAGTCCAAGTACTGATGTGTGTACTGCAGTAGTGAGCTGTGCATGACTAAGAAGCTACGCGTGGAGATCATATAAAGTTTGTACTAGCTTTCACATTGCTCATACTGATGTTTAAACTCATGTCCTTGCCTTGGCTTTTTTAGTTCTGCATTACTGAAGACAGAAGAACTTTCAAAGTCTTGTTTGTCAGTTTTTCTTCTTTCAGTCAGCCCCAGAAGTGAGCTGTGAAAGAGGATACATGTGACCCCTGCTCATTGACACAGACAACTTGTGATAAGTCTGTGATAAGCAACAGGACTTAAGTGTAGTGATTTATGTCAAATGTATCCTCACTACTGATGGAAGCAATGTTACTACAGGGACAACAGCACTAAAAGTATTTTTTTATAGACCATTCTCTTTTCTTCATTTTGGTTTCAATGCCAATATTTTCAAGTTCAGTTAAGAAATCAAATTGCAAATATATTGCATCATTCTATTAACAATCGTTGACCCCCCCTTTTAGCTTCTGCAGCTATATTTATTATTTAAAGTTTTTTGTGCAATTTTTTTTGTAGAATATATTCCGCCTATTAGTTGCCTGTAAACTGTTCACTGAGTACGTGCTGTTTGTTGTGCTTCTGTCTATGATCACCGAATTAGTGTTAGTATTGGTTCTGTGAGCAGGTAACGGATGTGTTAAGCAAGAGGACTGCTAATGAATTCTGGAAAATTTCTTTCAAAATTTTAGTTGCTGCTATGAATGTCTAGGTACTGTCAAAATATTTATGAATTGTGAATCTGATTCCTAAGTGCATAATTATTATTAGCAAATTAGCAAAGTCTGGTGCTTTAAGTTAGAAAAGTAATGCTTTTGTTTAACCATACTATTACCTTGAACTCAACAGCTAGACCATCTGCTATCAAAACTATTAATTTAAATAACATATGTAATATTTACTTAGAGATAGAGAGAAAAGTGAAGGAAAATTCTATTTTGTGATTAAGGACACTGGATTAAATTTTCATATGATTGGTTAAATTTCATGTAATATAGGTATTTTCCTGGATTTGCTAGGGGCTTACTGTATAAGTTTGAAGTACATAACTTATTTTCTTTGTGCACAAGATTTCCAACTATAAGATGGGATTCTAGGATTTGCTTTCAGATTTTTAATTTTAAACTTTTTCTAGAGGTATGACTTTGCAGATAATTGAGCTTAACAGCAAAATTCTCCCAGGTTTCCTGAAGTAAGAATGGGCACCACCTAAAGTGGTTTTATAGTTATACATTGGTTTGCATGTTTGTGTTTAACCACGACACAAAAAAGGTAAAAACGCAGTCACTTATGACTTATAAAAATTGCAACTTCACAATTTGACAATTTTAGTTGTGCAGGCACCTTCATATATGATGATTAGAATAGGTTGTTTAGGTGCAATATGTATGCATTTCCAGAAAACTATTTTTTATGTTTTATAAAAAACATTAGAGGACAATTTCTCTTTTCAAAATGTTATTATTTCTTAAATTCAATATAAATACATTAAACTGTTTAATTACATACAAAATAGACTCAACATGATGTGAACTTGGAATTGTAGCTTAACATTCTGGTACTTCAGCACTGAAGTTCCATAAAAAGTATGTACTTGAGGAAAAAAGAACAAGCAAGAGCTCCTACTGAAGAACAGTAAAAACACATTGAAATATATTTCTCCAAAGGAGAATTTTAAACATTACTGCAAACATTTGAAACTAATATTATTCACTTTCAGCCTTTACATACTACAAAAATTAAACCTTTGACATTTTTGTTAGTATTGAAATGCTTGAATTTTAGTATTTCTATGCAAAATAACACAGTTTTCTAAGATTCAATAGTGACAAAGTCAATATTGCTAATTAAAACTACTTAGAAATAATTCCTCTAACTTCTTAACTATTTTATGTACTTTTGAGTCCTACAGTGTTTGTATACCTCTCATTTTGGTGATTATTATGACATTATGATGTTATGTTTATGTGTTCAAAACTAAAAAATATATGTTTTTATTTGATTGCATGTATTAACCAAATATCACAATACATGAATATTATGCTACTACCATAACGTGGCATTGCAAGTTAAAGGCCATCTTAGGTTATCCGAAAACATTTTGGATGGGATGTGGCTTTATTAAAACAAGTGCACTTACTGTCTTCAGCATTGAGCTGATCTTAAAAATAATTACCATATCCAAGGTTCTAATATTTGAAGTGTTATTTTAGAAGTTTAAAGAAGTACAAAGCCGTACAGCTCTGAGCACATTTATTAGACTTGAGTATCTCCCCGACTCAGTAAACTTTCTACTACCAATCCTTTACAAAGGTGTTTTCAGCATGCCATGGTGATCTCAGCTGTACGCATTATAGGTGGTTGAAGACTTTTTTCTTTTTTAAACTGTCACTAAATAAGCATCTGTATGAGAGAAAATAAAATGGTTTAGTGCTACAAATTGATTTTATTACCCCATTCGGAAGACACGAAATTATTTGACAGAACTATAAAGCAGGCAGAGTAGATATTACTACCACCCTTTAGAACAGTACCCTGAGAAAGGACAAGGTGCTATTAAAGTGGTGCTAGCTTTCCTGAATGCCAAAGGCCAGCTGAGGTCCTTCTGAAAATGTCACATGAAACTTCTAATTCAAAATGGTAAATTTCATGGAACAGTAATTCTGCTGAAGTATAAACAAAATTATACAAACTATGATGGATATAACCTGTTAAAGAACAGTAATATCACTGCTTTAAACTGATGTCTGGAATTTAATTTTGCCTAATTCTAATGAATTATTGAGAAGAAAGGAATCTGTGGTTACAATTTCAACTCCCTTATGACCATATATCATCTTTCCTTAATTATACTTACATGGTATATGATGTGAACAATTATTCACTTCTGTGATCGTGGTTCAAATAAAATCTAGCAGACAAACGGCTAGGAAGGCAACTTTCTTGAACAGGTGTTAATCTGAAGCTTTATGTTACGTGAGCATCAAACTTAATTTCAGTTAAATTCTCACATTACTATTCAGCTATGTTTTTGTACAGAATTTGCTATTCTTATACTGAGTAGTACTGGATAGAGCAGGATAATCATGAAGCTAAAATATATCTCAGCCTAAAGCAGTCAAACTGATGGCAGTCCCTGATAGTAATGCTAATTATATTTGTTATTCTCATAGCTCTCATGAAATACAACTATTTTAGGTCAGTCATGCTTGGCCAATGTGATAGTCTTCTACAAGGGGATGACTGGCTCAGCGGGTGAAGGAGAGCAGTGAATATTGCTTATCCTGACTCTAGCAAGGTTTTTGATGCTGTCTCCCATAACATCCTGGTATGCTAGCTGATGAAGTACGGGCTAGGTAAATGAGGTGAATTGAGTTAGGCGGATTGAAACTGGCAGAACTGCCAGGTTCAAATGGTTGTGATCAGTGGCACAATCTTTCAGTTGGAGGACAGTCACTAGCTGTGTACGCCAAGGAAGGTACAGGGGTCACTACTGTTTAATGTCTTCATTGATAACTTGGATGACGAGGCACAGTGCACCCTCAGCAAGTTTCCAAAGGATGCAAAACGGAGTGACTAATACACCACATGGTTGTGCTGCCATTCAGAGGGTCCTTAACAGGCTGGAGAAATTGACTGACAGGAACCTCACGCAGTTCAACAAGGAGAAATGCAAAGTCCTGTACCTGGGGGACAAATAACCCATGCACAAGGCTCAGGCTGGGTACTCATGAGCTGGAAACCAGTTTGGCAGAGAAGAACTTGGGGATCCTGGTGGACAACGAGCAGACCACAAGCAAGTAATGTGCCCTCGGAACAAAAAAATCCAACAACGTTCTGGACAGCATTAGGCAAAGCACTGCCAGCAGGTCAAGGGAGATGGTCCTTCTCTTCTACTCAGCACTACTGAGACGTATCTGGAGTGCTGAGTCCAGTTCTGCATTCCCCAGTATGAAAGAGACATGGGCATACTGGAACAAGTCCATCAAAGGGCCACAAATACAATTAAGGGCTTGAAATGTCTCTTATATGAGGACAGTCTGAGAAAGCCGGGAATATTCAGCCTGAAGAAGAGAAGGCTTGGGGGGTAATCTTACCAGTGTCTATAAATGCCTGATGAGGGGAGTGAAGAAGATGGAGCCAAACTCTTCTCAGCGGTGTCCAGTGAAAGGACAAGAAGCAATGGGCACAAATCAAAATGGAGTTGAAATTCCATTCAAGAGTAAGGAAAAAGAAAATTACCATGAAAGTCCAGCTAGAAAAGGTTGCCCAGAAAGTCTGCAGAGTCTAGATATGTGGAGATATTTAAAACACAACAGCACGCAGTCCTGAGCAACCTCTTGTAGCTGGCCCGGCTCTGAGCTGGAGGTTCAGGCTAGACAATATCCAAAGGTGTCTTCCAAGTTCAACCCCTCTGTGATTCTGCATATTTCTAAACTTAAATTTAATTCTTTCATCCAGACTGAAATTATATTAAAAAGCCAAGATCTTCATAAGGTTAGAACAATGTTCAGCTGATTATTCTCTGAAGTAGATATTAAAGCAATATTTGTAGTAACTCAGATGGTCAAAAATTCGGTCTTTTGGTTCACATGACATGTTAATAATCTAATATGGTTTCTACCTTCCAGAGACAGGCATGACTAGCTAATGCCAAAGTCCTTGCTCCTCTGGTGAGAGTCTTTAATTGCAGATTTTTTTCTGAGCCTATGTCTTCAAGAGTCCTTCAATTGATTATAATGGGAGGATTATGTCAGAGAAGAATGTCCCAGAGATGATATCATCAGATTTTGATTGGGAACTGGGTTTCATTTACCAGGGGAGATCTGGCCCTTTTTGTTGATGTGAATCAGCTGATCAGGGATGCCACTGTATATAAATATTCATTGTATACAAATATTGTGTACAAATATGATGCCTTTGTGTTGTCATACAAAGATTTTAAAGGTGGCAAAGCTGCCTGTAGAGAAATTGGCTTATTGGACACCAGATCTGTTTTGCGTTGTGGTCCTGCCTTATTACAAATTACTTACCTTCATCCAACTAGCAAATTCNAATTTGCTATTCTTATACTGAGTAGTACTGGATAGAGCAGGATAATCATGAAGCTAAAATATATCTCAGCCTAAAGCAGTCAAACTGATGGCAGTCCCTGATAGTAATGCTAATTATATTTGTTATTCTGATAGCTCTCATGAAATACAACTATTTTAGGTCAGTCATGCTTGGCCAATGTGATAGTCTTCTACAAGGGGATGACTGGCTCAGCGGGTGAAGGAGAGCAGTGAATATTGCTTATCCTGACTCTAGCAAGGTTTTTGATGCTGTCTCCCATAACATCCTGGTATGCTAGCTGATGAAGTACGGGCTAGGTAAATGAGGTGAATTGAGTTAGGCGGATTGAAACTGGCAGAACTGCCAGGTTCAAATGGTTGTGATCAGTGGCACAATCTTTCAGTTGGAGGACAGTCACTAGCTGTGTACGCCAAGGAAGGTACAGGGGTCACTACTGTTTAATGTCTTCATTGATAACTTGGATGACGAGGCACAGTGCACCCTCAGCAAGTTTCCAAAGGATGCAAAACGGAGTGACTAATACACCACATGGTTGTGCTGCCATTCAGAGGGTCCTTAACAGGCTGGAGAAATTGACTGACAGGAACCTCACGCAGTTCAACAAGGAGGAATGCAAAGTCCTGTACCTGGGGGACAAATAACCCATGCACAAGGCTCAGGCTGGGTACTCATGAGCTGGAAACCAGTTTGGCAGAGAAGAACTTGGGGATCCTGGTGGACAACGAGCAGACCACAAGCAAGTAATGTGCCCTCGGAACAAAAAAATCCAACAACGTTCTGGACAGCATTAGGCAAAGCACTGCCAGCAGGTCAAGGGAGATGGTCCTTCTCTTCTACTCAGCACTACTGAGACGTATCTGGAGTGCTGAGTCCAGTTCTGCATTCCCCAGTATGAAAGAGACATGGGCATACTGGAACAAGTCCATCAAAGGGCCACAAATACAATTAAGGGCTTGAAATGTCTCTTATATGAGGACAGTCTGAGAAAGCCGGGAATATTCAGCCTGAAGAAGAGAAGGCTTGGGGGGTAATCTTACCAGTGTCTATAAATGCCTGATGAGGGGAGTGAAGAAGATGGAGCCAAACTCTTCTCAGCGGTGTCCAGTGAAAGGACAAGAAGCAATGGGCACAAATCAAAATGGAGTTGAAATTCCATTCAAGAGTAAGGAAAAAGAAAATTACCATGAAAGTCCAGCTAGAAAAGGTTGCCCAGAAAGTCTGCAGAGTCTAGATATGTGGAGATATTTAAAACACAACAGCACGCAGTCCTGAGCAACCTCTTGTAGCTGGCCCGGCTCTGAGCTGGAGGTTCAGGCTAGACAATATCCAAAGGTGTCTTCCAAGTTCAACCCCTCTGTGATTCTGCATATTTCTAAACTTAAATTTAATTCTTTCATCCAGACTGAAATTATATTAAAAAGCCAAGATCTTCATAAGGTTAGAACAATGTTCAGCTGATTATTCTCTGAAGTAGATATTAAAGCAATATTTGTAGTAACTCAGATGGTCAAAAATTCGGTCTTTTGGTTCACATGACATGTTAATAATCTAATATGGTTTCTACCTTCCAGAGACAGGCATGACTAGCTAATGCCAAAGTCCTTGCTCCTCTGGTGAGAGTCTTTAATTGCAGATTTTTTTCTGAGCCTATGTCTTCAAGAGTCCTTCAATTGATTATAATGGGAGGATTATGTCAGAGAAGAATGTCCCAGAGATGATATCATCAGATTTTGATTGGGAACTGGGTTTCATTTACCAGGGGAGATCTGGCCCTTTTTGTTGATGTGAATCAGCTGATCAGGGATGCCACTGTATATAAATATTCATTGTATACAAATATTGTGTACAAATATGATGCCTTTGTGTTGTCATACAAAGATTTTAAAGGTGGCAAAGCTGCCTGTAGAGAAATTGGCTTATTGGACACCAGATCTGTTTTGCGTTGTGGTCCTGCCTTATTACAAATTACTTACCTTCATCCAACTAGCAAATTCTTCTCTGTAGGCTCTGAGGACTGGGCAATCCTTCCCCTTCTCATCTTTACTATTTCTCTCTACAACAGATTTTAGTCATTGTGGGAAAGTTGATTTAGCCACCTGCCCTGAGCCATGTTCAGACTACAATAATTTTTCAAGGAAATCCCCAACATTGCTCTATGTCCAGAAGCGAGATCAATGTGGGGAACTCTGAGCTAATCTAGGCATCTCTTACAACGTAGACTTTATTCAACACAGTATTTGCCTGGTGTTTTTCAGAAAGGTTGTATTTTTCAGAAAGCTGGAGGCTCTTCCTTACAAGCTCTATGGAAACCAGGTAGATGCAGTTTAGCAGTGGGCTTGCCCCAGGCTAATAAGTCCCGCAGAGAGACCGAATACAACATCTCAGCCGTGGGACTGCTTCTCTGGGTTTGTTAACATGCAAACGGCATTCACATAGCTTCCTGTTTGCTTTACACCATGACCCATACTCTAAAAGAGAGCCTAACTGTGCTAAATCCTCCATGTTGCTAATGTCAGTGGAGTGGAACCGCACTTAAGTGTTGGCGTGAAATTTCCCCTGGGTTAACAAATACTTAGTCTGTGACTGCATGGGCAAGTATTTTAAGTCTATTGGCCTAAACTGCTTTGACAGTGCACACAAATAATCTGAAAGAAGCTTGGCAAAAATAAAAGGATGTCTGAAATGCAAGAGCTGTTTCAGTCTGAGCTTACTAGTAGCAAGTGGGATGCCCAAAAACCTGCCACAGGCTCAAAGAGCTAACAAAGGCGAAAGCATGTTCCTAGGTGTCCCAGTGCTGTTCTGAAGTTAAACTGTGGCATAAATAAACCCCAGAGAAAGTTAAGGCTCCAGCTAGAGCTTATCAGGGCAAAGGCACAGAATGAGCAGTTGGGCCAGATTTTCCTTCGAGAGGCTACCGCCAGGAAGCCTTGAGCTCTGCCAAAGAGATAGACAAGATCTGTCTCATTGTTAGAAAGTTTAGAGGTAACCCATGTCCATGGTCTTTGCCCCTGCTGCAGTGCTCCAGTAAGTGGAGAATGAGAATCCTGCTTATTCATCCTGCGGGTCACAGTGTCTGAGTTTCAATATTGTCTGTCTCGTTAATGCTTGCTATTTAGTAGCTGGAATCTAGTTAGAAGTTTTCCATATACATGCTGCATTTTCTGGTAGATTTTGCTGAAGGAGAATTCAGATTTGTCCATTATTTTCAGTCCTACATTTTCTTGCTTTCCTCTGGCTCCCAAAAAGATCCCTATAATGGTGCCCAAGGTTAAAGGTAAATTGCTACAAATTGATTTGCATTTAATTTTCAATTATTCTTACATCTATGTTGTTTCACTTTCTCCAGCATAGCTTTCTCCCACGTAGCTTGATTTTCCTTAATCCCTCAATCCCTTTGCATGATCATTCTTTGCTTTAAGAAAATGTAACCTTTAAGACAACACCAATATATCCAAGGCAGTATTAGAAAGGCAGCAATATTCTGCTAACTCCTTCAGAATATAGAATTACAGCTTGATCACTGCACTGAGCTGTTTAGATTTTTATATACGTAAAAATAAGCAAAGCACAGTGGTTCATTTAGGAGTGTCACGTTATAGTGCCTGGGAAATACACAGAGTGCTCTGCTTCTGTTAATGATAGTTTGGTGTATTATATTGATCTCTGCCCTTGAGACTGTATTCTTGTTTTCAAGAAGTGAAGTACTGTAAGGATTCTCTAATTAGCTAGGAAAGCTGATTAAGCTTTTCAAACAAAGAAATGTAGGCATGTTCTTTAGCCTTTGACTATACCTGTATAAGCACATATTCTCAACAGCATTTTACCTTAATCATGTCAAAATGTGTTTCAGTTACAGTTTTCCTGGATCTAAAAAACAGCAAGGCTGTTTGATTTCTTGTATCTTCTCCAACATTCTCCTTTTCTCTTATTCTCAGTTATTTATTGCTTTTCATTACTAACCATTAAGTGCCTCCAGAATAATTTTCATGCTCATGTCTTTTGCTAGTAATTTCTTATCAAATCTTCAGCCCTGTAATTCTATGAAATGCCTTCTTTTTCATAACAGTATGCTAATTCATGTTCAAAGAATTGTACCCTGCAATCCATTCAATAGTTCCCCATAAGCATTTTCTATTGATTCAATCAACTTATTTTTCATCACCTAGCAACCTCCAAATTCAGAAAACAGAAGTGAATCTCTGGAACAGATATTTTATTAATTTTCAGCTCATTGTCATAGACATTTTGTAGTGTCCTCAGCTGAAATTAGAAAGTTATGTTTTGACTTTGAATAATATACTTATCAGGGAAGATCTTATTCCACTGGGGTTATGGTGCATCAAATGAAATTGTTTGCAGTTCAGCAGCCGCCTGAGATATTCACTGAAAGTTCAGAACATCTGTGTTTCTCATCAGATTTAGCTGATAGCCCATTTGGATTCATTCAGAACAACCTGAAGAAAACAACAATGTATTTATTCTTAATCGGGCTACACATTTAAGGGAAACTTGAATTCATCATGTTGGTATTCAGAATTCAGGTAGCATATAAAGATGAAAAAGAAGGATAAGATCTTGGAAAATAGAACAGAAATTCCTTTATTACTCAGCATCAGCTTTATGTAGCGTCTTTTGTGGAATTATATTTCAAATTTAAAGGCAATAAGGCAAATTTAGAAGGTAGACACAGAAAGTTATGAAGCTGGTTGCAGAATTATGACCTTCACATGGAATTTTAAAATTCCCAGTGGAATTTTATGGTAGGGAAAGAACTCTCTAATCAAGGCCATGGCTCCATTTTAATTTTAAAGTAAATTTAAAATAATTTTAAAGTTTCAGTAATTTTAAAGTTTTGTAAATTTTGCACACTTTGGTAATTACATAGTTGTCAGATAATTTCTGTAGGGGTATTTTAATACAGCCATACTGATCTTCTGCAGCAGAATTCACAAGATTACAGTATCGAATTTCCTGTAATACATACATGTGGGAAGAGCAGACACTTATGAATAGGGGTCATAAGAATGGTAGACCAAAAGGAGGGATTTCTAAGACTTCTGCTAGAAGGAGCAGATCTGAAATTCCACCTTTTTCACAAACATGGGTATGCATGAGATTTGAATTGGCAGATTGTAACAGCTGCAGTTGGGTAGGTGGCCCTGTGTATTTGGTTGCCTTTCTCAACTTTCTCTTGAAAAAACATCTTAGTGTGTTTTTGGAGCCCTACCACTTAGGCAAAGGAAACTCTAGTTTTATATCCCCATTAGCCTGAAGTGGTCCAAATCTGTATCTCTTATCCGTCTCTGCCTGATCCTAGGTTTGACGGGCTACAGTGGAACAGAAATTTCTTTTATCTGCTTTTTGAGAAAGTGACGTTGAGGTGGAAAAATATTTCAAACTGGTGCCCCATCTCAGGAATGATGGAGCTTTTTTCACTGTTCTGCCATTGGACTAAACAAAAGAGGGAGAGAAAAAAAGGGGCTGTGTGTGTGTATAGAATGAAGTACAGAAATCAGCAGGAAATTACAACACTGTATATATATATATTTAATGGTAACTTAAGGTTTTAGGTACTTATTTCTACTTAAATATTGTTTTCAAGCTCCTAATTCTTCAGTCACCCCATCTGCGTTTGCTTTTATAAGAGGAAGACTTCAAGGGCTGAAATATTCACAGACATGGGAGAGGATGTGGTCAGATGTACAGTTGCAGCTGAGTCAGGCTACGAGACAGTGTCCCTCAGGCTGCCCATCCTCTCCCCAGCCCGCATCCCTCCTCTGCTGGCACACTCACACGTGTTAGAGTCCCTTTGTAGCTCAGCTCTACAGAAACAGTCTCAGTTTTAATAAAAGCCAACAAAAGGCTACTATTGACAGCATTTATGCTAACCCAGAGTGTTGTGCCAGAAGCAGAAAAGGCAGTGACTGCATTGCAGGCTCTGGCCAGCTGAGATGGTAGTTTCACCCAGAGCGCAGAGATGGCCGGGGAGGTGGCCTGGGGACAGCACCACTGCACCTGACTCAGCAGCCACCAGGACAGCGTGCCTAGCTGCCAGCAATGACTTTTATATTTTTTTTCACCTTTCTTAGCTTTAACAGTGCTCGTAACAATTGTGTCTCAAGCAGACATAATAGTGATTTCTGCCACGAATCAAAATAGCTGTTGTGGAGGCTGCCAATTTGTGTAGTCTCTGAAATCCTGAATAAAAGACAGCGTTTTTGAAAGGTCAGTTCCACACTGAATGTGGATCATCAGATGAAAGTGGCTGGCTTTGTACGTGTGCTGTATGATGTTAATCAGTGCTCCAGAATTTATTAATTTTTACTTTAAAAGTATATAAAAAAAATCCTCCCAGTAATGTGTCTGCCACTGTTTTATTTAGTATTTGGATAGAATAGGATTCTAGCATGATCAAAGGTCTTCTTCCTTTTTCACTTGTTTGACAGAATATAAAGTTGTAGTCACTGACAGCATCTTTATTTCACCCTGGGAATGCATTTTATGAAGGTAACACCTAATTCTAGCAAAAATAAGCACCCATCACCAGCCATAAAATTGAAAAAAAAATTGATTCTTCATCTGTTTGTTTTTGTTTGTTTGTTTTTCGTATTCCCAGCCTGTCAGTTAGTGGTGATAGGACTAAACAGAGGGAAGCAAGGAAAGCAAATTTAGCTGTGAAGCCCTGTCAGTGAACTTTCTTTTTTTTTTCATCAGAATAATATATGTGCTGTCATGCATCTGCAGTTTCACTGTCAATTCAACCTTTATTTGCCTGACTTAATTCGTTGCATCATTCAAAAAAAAAAAAAAGATGGACAGGTCATATAGGTGAACCAACATACACAGCTCATATATGGACTATAATATACAAAGCATAAATTACAGAATCAGTAAGCTACCTTACAAATTATTTTAACCTTTCCAAATAAGATCACATTGTGGAACTTCTGTGCACATTCAAAAATCAGAAAGGACAATATTTGGACAATTTCAGTCAGCATCTACTATTTTTCAGATCTTTTAAATATTGCATACTAAAAAGTAATCTATGGTATCTTCCCAAGCAAACAATTATCTATGCATTTAGAGGAGAATTTGCTAGTATTTTTCATGCTTATTTGTTGCATTGTGTGTAATGTGGTCTTTTAAAGGAAATTCTTTAAAGAAAGATGCAAGTATATTTCAGGACCGCATTATCCACTCTTAAGGCACATCAAATTTTGGTGATACGAAAACAGAAAGAATAAATATTACACGCCCCCAACATCCCCCAGCCCCCAACTATAGCGATTAATAAATGGAACATTTGGCTATATCCTATTTTCCTAAGAAAAGCCATCTGTTCTTAGTCGGATGGGTTGCATCATTGGCCTGTTCTGTGACAACCTGCTAGCTGATCTGAATAAAGTCAGATTTTGGGTGAAGTCCACCAGGAATGTTTGAGAATGATATTTCCTAAGAAAAGATTCAACCAGATACTTTGATTTTGTTCATAATTCCTGTAAATTCCTAATCACAGAAGACTCAGATGAAATACTAGTACTACTAGATCAGATACAATGTCTTAGCTCCATATCCGGACCTTTTTGTGTCAATGAGTTGACTGATGTGATTCTTTCCACAGTGACCTCTTCGCTTGTGTTTGCTTTATATCTCCACAAAGAATATTTCCTTTTCTTCCGTAATATACATTAACCCACTTCAGATGTCCTTCTTGATTTCTCACTCTCCTGCTTCACTGCTGTCAACTTCCTTTCTGAGGTGGTCAGAAAACAAATAACAAAATTATATCCTAGTGCTATGTTATTTCTGTATTCTGCCGTTTAATAATGTCCTAACTTGCATTTTTACTTTCTGAATGTTTGTTTCACAGATGTCTTGAGAAAATTTTTTTCTTACTGTTTGGGTGGAGAATTTTGAAGGGAAAATGTGTTTGCTCTAATGACTCAGATTCATGAAATATGCTGTTCTTCCTCAGAGCCTGGTTCTGCAAGTGCATGCACACATGCACATAATTTTCAGCGTACTGGTTTTGCCACTGTCCTTAGGAGAAATGTTACATGTACATTTATGTCCATGCTTGAGCTCATGCAGAAACAAAGACCCCTCTAACCTGAGACAATGTCATTGCATGGTGGCAACAGAAATGGGGCTTCTGAAATTTGTTAGCTTCTGGACAAAGCAGAAATCTTGCTCCTGGCAAGTTGTCATCTTTACAGATTCTCTGTTACATCTTAACAAATCATGGCTAAATCTGCAAGTTCTGTGATATGAAATGTTGCCTAAATTAGCCTAGCAGGTACAACAGATGTGTTCATTAGTTCTTTATTTTCTGTGGTAAATTATGACATGTTAGTGTGAGATGCTAAAGAGAAATATGCCTACTTGATGACTAAAACAATTCAAATTTACACAAGGTGGGTTAAATCTTTGATTCTATCAGCAAGTAAAAGAATACAGTTAATATCCTTCTTCAGGTCATTTCTTCAACTGCCTAACTTGTTTTAAGTATTTTACCTTGTTTTGTCCTTACAGTGCATATTTTTGCTGGCACCTATATGTTGCATAGGACTTCCACGTGGAAGTCAAAGGACTGGATGAATTTTATCTGCTGTTCACCATGCAGTAGTTTACAAAAAAAAGGTAAAACGTTGTTAAATGTTCATAAAAATAACAATTTCTGCTTAACTGCAAAAATCCTGTTGGTCTCAGTAGCAGAATATATAGTGTCAATACTCTGTTCAATAATAGTTACTTGCCTCTCCTAAAGTCACATAGATAATGATGTGTAGACTGAACTTTAATCTCTAGGGTGACATTCAATTGCTTTTGAATATTTCCTTATATTTTTGTTATGATTATTATTATTAATGTGAATGCGTAAACCAGAATTTCAATGAAAGATTTTCACAGTTGTGAAAAAAAAAACCAGTGAAGAGACATATTATTATGTGGAAGTCATACTTTTGAGACAAAATTAAATAATGGCTAGGATTATAATTGGACTTTTAACATTCATCTGGGTGATTGTGGCCAAACCCATTTTGCAGCTATGCAAAGTATGGCAGATGGTCCTTTCTGATTTCACAGCATCTCACAAAGTGCAGTATAACCTTCTTAACTGGCGCTTTGCTAATCCTCGTTCTTTATGAATCTGCACAAAAAAATTGGCAGTGTTTTCACTTCCACTGAGCAAAGATTTAAGATTAGGAAAAAGTGCTGAGAGCACGATTCATGTATTGCTGGGATGTCATTATTTTTAGAATATGTACTTAGTAGGATAAAGTACAGTATTAGATAGCTGACACGTGTGACATATGTCCTTATTTTCTGTTCTGCTTTCGTGCCTGACAAATTTCTAAGCTTGGTACAATATATGGACAACTTGGTAGGTACTGAACGCGTAGAACTTTACCAGACAGAATTCTTCATTCCTTATTGCAGAACCTATGGATAAACTCGTCAACAAGCTTTTGGGGTTTTATAGCTTTATGTGTAGTTGTGGTGCGTGAGCTACACGGTGCATCTGCTTAATTGTAAATTACTGTTAAAGTTATTTGTGAGATTCTTATTTTTTAGCCTTACAGTAAAAACTATTTCTAGACAATTCTGGGTGAAAGGTGGCTCTTGAATTAGGAATCTCCACTTGCAGCGATTTTTACTGAGAGTGATTTTATAGATATGATTTTTTTTGTCCACCATGTACATTTTTGGATATTTGCAGTGGTTGTGTTTAGGACTTCTAAACTCCATTGCAGAATGGGATTAATCTGGGATTCTGAGAGTTTGTTAGGGCTTTCATTTAAAATTAGAAGGCACAGCTGAGTACTGCTTAGATTGAAATTACTAGTCCATTTCAATTTAGAGAACAGTCTCTTACTATAGGGATACATGTACTACAAAGTGATGTCAGACCTTCATAGACACTGACTAGTTCACCTTTATTCATAGAACCTGTGGTCCACCTCTTTTTACTGTACAAAAGCACTCATGAATTGTATCCTGTATTTCAAATACTAAATAGAATTTAAGCTTAATCCACTCCCAGTTGCGTGGTTTTGTGGGGAAAAAACCCCGAAGGTTCTATGAAGACCAAGTCATCTAAATGTCAGAAAATATGAGCATCGCTATTTGTTTTAGTCAAAAGCAATTAATACTGTTTTGTAAAACCTTTTATCAACTATAAACACGTATTAGTTGAATATTTAAAAAGAAATTTTATAAAGAAAAGCTCTTAGCTGAAATGACTGCAAAATCATGATGGTGTCAACAAATTGCTTTGTCTTCATGGATGCATGCAAGAGAGTACTGAACATTCCAGCATTCCTCAGTCAGATGAAATAAGCAAGCAAGAACAATCCAGCCATAGGTCATGATGCTATTAGTGAAACTACAGACAGGTGAACATTCAAAGTTGCAGCATTGCAGTACTAATAAGCATCTGGGCAGAAGGAGCTTCACATACAGACATGTAGTTGACAAAAATGTGTTTAATACAGTTTCTGAATTAGGATAGAATCACTCAACACTAAAGATAGAATTGAGAATGGAAATAAAATTGTTTGTGGATGCTTAACAAAATTCCTTTAAACTAAGATACTAGATATAACTGATGTTTAAAAGAATCAATATTAATTTCTCAAGAAATCATGTAGGTTTGTTAATTATGGTCAGGGATCTGTGGACTGCTTTTGTTCAAACTGTTTCATAAAAGGGTGCATTGGGAACAAAAGCTGTCATAGTTTATGTCAAAATAATAAATACATTTCCTACAGGAACTATATGTGCAGTTACCAATGATAACGTGGTCACCCTTGAAATAAATACAGTTCATCATATGTCTTTTTTCAGAACAGTTGAAAAATACTTGCAGGTTACACTAGAATTCAGACTTGTCTCACATTAGCAAATTGTTTAGATAGATTTTTTTATACCAAGTTCATGAACTTCCTAAGATTTGCCTTACCAACTCTCCAAGAAAATTAGAACAGGCAGTACGAGAGTCAGGTATGGTTGATCAAATAAAAATCTATATCTCATTCATGCACACTAATTCCAAAATAGTTTCTAAATTAATCATAAATATTTACTGAGCGAGTAAGTGTCTCTGTTCTTACTTTTTACTTTAAAAGTTAGCTTATTAAATGATGAATTACTCTTCCTTTTAGCAACAAGACATACCTTCCTCTTCCAGTTAGAATTGTATAAGTGAGGGACATGTTAATAGCAAGCTCATGTGTGAATGATCACATAGTGGTTTTTTGATATTTAGATTTCTTTCTAAGACTCTGGGTAGATATATGGCCTTTTTTACCAAAATATCTAGTACTATGCTAACTTTCTGGCATTTGACAATTGTTTTTCTTAATGTTTAAACAGAATATTTGTGTTGCAGTTTAAGTTAAGCACATTCTATTTTGTTCTTGTCCTCACTGAGAAGTCAGAATAATTGATGCCTGTCTTTTTATAACATCCTTATTGTTATTTCCTGACAATTTTGTCTTCCCTGAGTTATCTTTTCTTGAGTCTAAGCGTGCTCTTTTATCATCAGCTTCACTTTCCTAACTTTTAATCGCTCTCTGTCATTCAAGGTTGTGAACTCTCTACTTTGTTCGTTCTCTTTTTGAAGTGTGACAAAAACATTGAAGCTAGGCCCTTAACAGTGTAAAATAAAGGGAAGTATACTAATTGCTCATTTTAGAAATAATGCTCCTAATAATGCCATTCAAGTCTGCATTTTCTTTCTTGTTACCTGTTTTGAAGTATAATCTGTTATCCAAGATATTGGAATTGAGATAGTTATCCTCTATTTTCTACTGTTTCTTCACATCTCACTATTTGTCTCTATTTAAGTGCCTGTATATATCTTTATTCAACTGCATAATTGATGCCAGTCTAATTTTTTCAATTTATCAAGCTCTTATTATTATTCCTTTCCTGAAATATACTTAATGTTTCATTTCCCAACCTTTAAATAATTCATAAATATGATTAGCTTGCTGCCTTCTTTCTGTTCTCCAGTCTAAGCCTTTATTTGAATTCCAAGAATCCCTAACTAGAATTTTCAAGGCCCAGTTCAAAACTCAACAGCCCAACGTGGCTTCAGTCACTAATGATGTTTCACTTGGACTGATATTTTGACTGGTTGCACTTTTCCATGAAGTATCTTAACTAATCCTTGATCTTTATATAGTTCCAAAGGCTGTTTCAGGCAATTATAACATGGTACGTGTAATCTTCTGTCAGTGTCAGATCAGCTAAAAAGAATTAAGTGAATACTTGGATATGGTTGGAGGAACAATATGGTGTAATAAATCTCTATTGTGCCTCCTTTGTCTGCAGACCTGTTATGGCTTGAGAAACCCAAAATTTATTATCCTTTAGACAATTATTCTATCACCTGAGGACCCCACACACCTGGGAAGGGGAATTGGGGAAAAACAAGGAAACACAAGGTCTGAAATATAAATAAATTTAATTGGATAAGACTAAATAATTAACATTAATAATACTAAAGAACCAGTATTGATCCCGATAGCAATATAAAAGGATTATACTCAGCCAATTTTACCAGTAGGAAGCTGTACACTCCCAGCAGTGGACAGTAAATGTCAGACACTGCAAGAGTTACGGCTTTGGGAGGAAGGGAAGGGTTCAGGGGTCAGGCACTGGGGCAAGAAGTTCTCTGGATCACCGCCATCAAGGGAGAGAGAATTTCACAGGGAACTTTATAATTTATATTGAATGTGATGTTCATGGTATGAAATAATCCTGTTGGCCAGCTTGGGTCAAGTGCCTGGGTCTCACTTCTCCTCATCCCCACACCTGGTGAGCTCAAAAACACTAAGAACTTGGAACCCACATTCCATAGCTGGCTACAAAGTAAATATTTTCACAAATGTAGACACCAAAGTCTTCTAAAATTGTGGTTTTCCTAAACATTAGAAGAGAAATTAGTCCTGCGTCACTCAAACCAGGACAAGACCATACGTTGCTCATTTCCTGTTCAAAGACCTGGAGGAAGAGTGTTATGGTTGCCCTGTGATAGTAAAGTCTGTTTTTTCTAGTTCCCTGTTCCCCAAGCCCTTATGGCACTGGGTTATGGACTTCATGGGTAGCTGAGACTGGAAAGGCACCTGGAACCCAGGATGTCTCCATCATGAGCCGCAGTCACTCTTCCACGTGTTACTGTCTGTGGTTGTTCCCCGGCACTGTTTTAGGCACTGCAAGGTCAGACATTCAGGTCAGTAATTCAGTAATTCTCTTTGCATTCAGTAAGGACTCAAGTTTTCCATAGTAGATGAAAAGGAGGGCAGTGCTCTATGTCCCCTTCTTGGCCTCTTTCAGACAACCCAGGAGTAAAGCAATTGTGGGGGGGTTAGGGGCTAATCTCCATGCATATTTCCAATGCTTAATTAGTGTATCTCTGAAGAGTAATCTCACTGACAGTGAGAACATCTTAAAGCAACCTTACTTCATGAACAGCCTGTTCTTTACAGCTGCTGAGCTGCCAGGAGAGGAGCACAGCTGCTTTCTCCCTGATCTCTCCTGAAGCTTAGCTGCCAGTGGAAAGAGCTGCAGCTGCTACAAGGAGAGGCAGTAATGCCGATGGGTCTCCTCTGTAAGCTACAGCGCAAGGGCCTCCTTCCATGTCCATGAAGAAGTCCAGGTCAGGCCATAATGTCTTATCAGACCTGGTATAGATAATTTGTGTTGCTGCTCTGTTCATTTTTGGAAGGAGTTTGTGGCATTTTGACACTTTCTTCAATACAGATTTCTCCTCCACCCCACGATGACTGGGAGACATTGCTGGTCCCTCTTAATAAAGCCTCAGTGCCTTCCTCTCTTTATGACAGGGCTTACCAGTAAAGTATCTTACTACAGCTACACAAGTCAATTGTTAAGCAAAGCACATTTTGCTTTGTCATTCGTCTCTTCTTCCACAAATGATTTATTTTGATTTCTTTAAGGTTCTCTTATTGTTAAGACTGTGCTAAATACATTAGGATGACTCTACCCTGCAGCATGAAATAGAAAAAAACCACCAGATTTTGTCTTGGCAGCTCATTTTTTCTGTTCTGTGTCTGAATCTTCAACTTGCCAATTAAAGTCTGACTTGTTAGGCAGAAGACTCGGGTGAAATAATGTTCTGTGGTACTCGAGCAGCTGGAGGAAGGAGGGAAGCATGGCTTAGTTAAAATACACTTTATTCAGGTGTCTTTGTTGTTAAACTCAAGTGACAGCTAGTTGGGCTGCTAGCATGTAAACAGGTTACGCAGATAGGAGGAAAAAAAGGCTAGGCTAGCAATAAGAGTTATTCTGACTTGCAGCCTCTTTTGAACAAAAAAAAAAAAAATCAGAAAAATAAAAAAGGAGTTGGTGTCTTTTGGTGTGTGGTTTTTTTTACCACCAGACATGCTTCCAAGGAAATTTGAACTTAATGGGCAAAATTATTCTTCATATTAAACAGATGGACCAAAAAGTTGGCAAGGATTTTCATATATCCTAAAGATGTAAAGAAACTTTACCAGAAGCTTTGGCAAGCAAATAATAAAGGGATTTGATAATACAATGAAAAGTTTTTTCACATAAAATCTGGGCTGGTTGTTTTTGAAATACTATAGTGATGGCTCCAAAAATTTGACAACACCCTTAAGGAAAAATGGGAAAATCAATACGGCTATTGGGAAGAATTCTTCTGAGCTTAGAGCAGCATAAAGATTAATTTTGATGTGTTGTATTCCTATAGTTCTTCTTGGCTATTTCTATGTTAATGCCATAGGGCTTTTAGATTTTTGAAAGCTAAATAAGATTGTTGCTTCACTTTTACTTAGACCAGCAACAATACAATTTTAAAATGAGCATAAGCTAGTTATAGACTAAACTTCTACTCCATTTCAGTGGGATTTAGGAACATAGCTCAATAGAAAAACCCAGCCTAAGCTGGTTTTAATATTTTTTCCCACCCTATTAGCTTAATAATCACCTCTAATCACAACCTAGGTTTTGTGAGTCTTTCTGTTCTCCTCCCAGAAAGAAACTCTATCAATAACTACCTTGTATCGATTAGGAATATAATTCTTGTTATAATAGCTAGAGATGTTGCCAAACTACTAGCATCGCTGGAACATTTTTAAAAGGCTGTAACTCACAGATAGGAGGAAGTGTTCTTACACATCTTTCTTAGGGTATGCACAAAAAAAGCATCAGCATTATTTCAGATTTTGAGCTTGAATAACATCTGGGAAGAGGAATAACTTTGCAGCCCTGCTTTCTGCCTACGGTTTTGGAAGATTAAGATTTTCCATCACTCACATAAGTTTTCTATTAACTTTATTGGAAGAAATGACCTGGGCCTTTCATCAATAAAGTAAGAAGTCCTTGCATTAGTAAAGAACTAAGTAAGCTTTTTCTGTGACTTCTGTATGTGACACAGGTATGCCCACAGATCAAATGAAGTAGGAGTATTAATCAGTTAAATGTTAGTAATATATTTAAGAAACATTCTTACTAATGACTCTAATTGATAATGGACCAACTCAGACCTTTCTGCAAAGAAAGCAGTTAAATTTGGGGGCTTTTTATAGCTCTAGTTAGCAGCTTAAGCAGCACTGTTTTCTTGCTCTATTTCATCTTCTCTAAAACATTTTTTTAGCTTTTTGTGTACTACAATGAAATACACTTACAGGAAATTCTCCTAGAAATGAAATTTCACCCTCCTAATATTTTCAAGCATCTAAAATGGATATAAACACGTTGAAGCAAACACAACCAGCAAGCATTTATGCCTACCATATTTTGTGGTATAATCACATTTTTAGATGATACTTTTTAAAAAATACAATAAGTTTGTTTGAGCCCTCATACTCTTCTGCAGTTGAATCCAGAAAAGGAGGATACTGTCAGGACACTGATTGGCCTTAATGGCCCTGATGAGCTTCACCTGGGCCTGGCATCCATACTAACTGCCCCAAGGCTCTATTTCAGCCCAGACCTGGGATTTGTTCCTTCTCTAAGCTATGTTACAGAGTGCTGACTTTTGGCTTTGCCTCTGGATGGCTGTAAGACTGATGCCCTAAATAGCTTCACTCCTGGATAGAGCCTTTAGATGTCTCTAGTAGCTTTGTCTCTGGCCTAGTCTCCTTTTCTTCTCGGATGGACCTTGGTCATAGTTCTTCCTCTTGCAGTACCTGGGGCTATCAATGGAACTTGCTGCCAGTGCCTGACTCTGCCCACCTCGCTCGGGTACTGGGGTCTGTGCCCCATCGATAGGGGACTGTAGGTAAGATGCCTTACCTACAGTCATCTTCCCCTCAGGAGCAGACTGTGCGTGCTGCTTTCTGAGAGACAGCAGTTATCTGACTGGTGCTCGAGGAAAAGTTATCATATTTTTATTTAGAGAAAAAATGAGAAGAGCTTTAGAGAGAAGCAGCTTACCAAATAAGTCCGTTGAATGGCTCTGTGCCCCAGTAAATCTTCTGGATTTCTTAATTGCAAGAGGAATAGGTTCTATGGGTACAACCCAAAAGACTGGGTTTAGCAGTTGCATCTTTTAAAGCCATGTTGACAATTTAAGAGACAGAGACATTTAAATAATTTCAGTTACCACTGGTTTTAATCTCATCATCAAGCCTGGGTGAAAGTTATAGGGTAAATTCTGTGAATGGGGTCTGATGCAAAGTCTTTGTTTAATTAAAAATATAATGCTTTTAAAATTCATGACCAGCTGATTTAGCTTGTGGATATAGATTTGTAGCCTGTAATAGTGGTATGAAATGAGCACAAGAATATTGAATTCTGTTTTTGTATGTGATGCACCTCAGTGGGAGATCTGTCTGCATGTGTCTGGGACTGAAACTGGCTATAAAGCTATTCCAGAACATTATCCAGCAACTACACTGGTATGTCTTGTTGACTAAGTTATAGTTGTAGTTCATCACTCTACAGAGCATAAGGAACCGAACTACAACAGGAATATAGAAGCATTGAATCTTTCTCCTTTGTGATTAATTCTGTCTGTGTTTTGTTCTGGTCCAGTGGCTAGTGGGATTGCATTGGTGATATAACACTTCAGTAATAAATATACAGTGTTGTAAAAACAGTTTCAATGACTAAATATACTTGTTCGGTTTTGATTAATTGAGAAAAGAAATCTGCCATCCTACTTGAAAAATGTCCCAGAGGACTCTAATCTATCTGGTCAGTCTGAAATGGACTATTTAGAAATTATTGAAAAGAACAAAACTGAAAAAAGGATAAGAGATTAATGAAGTCACAAATAAATTATATTCACTTTATTTAGAGACCTAAATTTACAAAGGCTTGCCTGTAAATTCAACTTTGGCACTGTGAATAGTCTAGTTGATTTCAATGAAATGTCCCAAAACATGGAGAGCTAAGCACATAATGCATCTTTGCAGGATCAGGACGTACTTCAGCCTACAACTCTGCATTTTAAAATAACATCTGAACTCTCTTTTAAAAAGTTTAGACATATTAAATTGTTGAGTTTCAAGGGAAAATGATCAAAACCACTTCTATTATTTTTCCCCCTTGTTCTGGTTATCTTGATGTTAAGAGAATCCAACGTGACGCATCAGTCTGAAAAACACAAATACATTTTTAAAATCTGTGGCAGTGATCCATGAGACCTGCTCTGAAACCTCTAAAGAAAATAACAATTTTAGATAGCTCAACTTTTGTGCATTCAAATTTTCATCTCAGAAGAACTTCTATAACTCATCTACAAAGCAGTTAATCTGTAAGTCTAATATAGAAAGAAATATGGGTAATGGTTGTAAGAACTTGAGCCAGAGAAATCAAACAATTTCACTTAAAGAAAACAGCAAGTAAACGGCAGAACTGGGATGAGAAATCAGGTTGGTTGCACAGTACGACATGTTGCACTGCAATTTGGATTGAGAATGATTGTGTTTTCAGTTGGTGCTTGCTTATTTACTTCATGAATCTTGGTAAGACTTTTCATTGTTTTAGAATTCTGTATGTTCTTATTTACAGAGTTTCTAATATCAGGTAGTTTCGTATTTACATGTGCATTAGACAAGAAATACTTCTAAGAATGTAGTAGATGCCAACTGACATGCCCCAGTTGGACGTAAAACCCCTTGTTTACAGTAGGGTATTTCACTAAGTTGAAATTCTGTGAATAACCTGTTCTGGGTAGCAGTTGAGAGTAATTTCATTGTTCCCTTCTCCCAAGATCTCCAAGTGCACTCATGTATCCTGGAAAACAAAGCATGTCTCTCCCACAAACAGTAGTTTAATCTCTGACATCATGGTTCCACTGACTTCAAGTGAATTGCTCTGGTTTCAGAATGTAGTGGAATTATACTTACCATTTGGAAGGGGTAGCTGATTTGAAATAAAGCTGTTTAATGTCCCTTTACTGCTGTTCCTTAAAAATGTTGTTCTTATTAGACGTTTAACCATTGATAAGGTGTATTAAAGGAATCTGGAGCAATGTAGAAACAAAAAATTGTAAACTAATGGCTGCAGTAATTTTCTTCTTTATAGGTCTATGCCTCACGTTAATGGATGTGAGATAAGAAACTTATGTGGTCTTTAATCAGAAATATTGTATTTATTATTGTTTTCAGGAGTTCTGAAAATGCCATACTTTAATGCTTAGAACTTGTTCAAAGATGGCCTAAGCAAGTCCTGAAACAGAAATGAAAGAAGCCTAAATTACTTTGTATGATACATTTTTTTGTTGGAAATAACGAAGATGTTTCTGTCTGCCTTGCAGGTGCTTAAATGTATGAGAACCCAAATCAAAATATTCTTTCTACCCACTAGCATTGTCTGAAGTAAATCATGTTATCAGTTGTGTGCCTAGTGAAAGACTGGTTTCAAATAACTAAAGAGAAAAACAAGTTATTTTACTATCAAAACACTGAGGTGCAGTATAACAGAATTTTGTTGCTCAAGAGCAATTCCTACTAACCTTACTGATGATTAAAGCTGACAGTTGATTTTTTTTCAAAATTCTATTAGATCTTTTTTGTCCCTGAAAGAAGCAAATTCTCCAGAAAGCTTAGAAACGAAGCTATTTCTGCACTGCACTACTATTATTTAGACTTTTATAAAAGTTTTTTTTTTGAAGAAAAATCAAAAGGAAACCTTTCTTTTACAAAACGTAAAGACTTGAAGTGAAATTGGGCTCTGCTCCCTCATCCTTCATCTCCTTTTATTAAACAGTTTGGCTTCCTTCAAAACTTAAAAATGAAAAATTATGAAAATTATAGTTACATCACATTGAGAAGCTTTCCCTGTAAAAACTGGTTATTTATAATTTTCTTTTTAAAATGCCCTTTTCCCACCAAAGCCTCAAAAGAAGATGTCCAGTGCAGCACAAACGTGTTCTTAATTTTCATCGTTTGCCCCATGAGGCGTGGTGAAGGATGGGATATTACATCGTAGCTTGTGGAAAAACTCACTTTTCTTAAGTAATAGTCTGGGGTATTTTTTCAATCCCCCTGACATCTGGCAGTGAGGAAGGTGTCTTATTGGAGATGGAGAATGCATGCATAAGCTCTACTGCTGCAGTGTTTGAGGTTATTTGTGAATGGCAGCGGAAATGAAGATCTGCAGTTCAATCATGCTCATGTTGGTACAAAAAAAGCCAGACTGTTTCTTAATGCTGTCAAATCTTTTGAGGGCTTTAATGTGCTGGTGAGGGCAGCTCGAAGACTCACTGTGGGTGCTGAAGAGTAACCAGCCAGTAGGTCCCACTCAGTCCCCGCATTACGTAATGTGTTCACATGTGGGAGTTGGTGCTTTCTGCCTCCTTGTCTCTGTAGGCCCTTGATCTCCTCATGAACTGGGGTGGCCAAAGAAGAAAACACACACAAGTTTTCTATACTAGGTTTAATGGGAGTGTAAATATGGAAGTATCTTTGTTCTTAGTTCATAGGAAAGTACAAAACCAAAACATGATTGAAGAGGAAGATGCAGGTTTAAATTATGACTTGAAGGATTAATGCAGAAGACCTGATTGAAATGTTTTAGGAATTCTCACTGGATTAACAATCAGATGTGCTTTTAATTCAGCCATCTCTTAAAGACAGAGGCTATCTTCAGATGTTTCATCTCCATCTTGCATGCTTTTCTGGCTACCTCTGATGGGCTAGTGGGTTGATGATTACAGATCCATTACTCATCGTTGATCTGGTTTTCCTGAGGGATGACTCTTTACCAGACTTCCATCACTTCACCTCAAGGCTTTCTCTAGATTTGCTTTTCTAAAGAAGATAGCAAAAGCATGGCTGAGGTTAATCTTAGATGTTTATGAACCTTCCTGGTCTTAGTGTGTACCAAAATATTAGAAAAAGATCTCAAGAGAGGATAAGAAGTAGTAGAGAAGGACAAATGAAGAACAAAGGCACAAGCAATCATAAAGCAATATATACTTGTCAGGCTTTACTGCTAAGTTACTTTAAATAAATCTCCCATATTACATCTCAAAGGACTCCATTAAATTTTATACTTTATCACTACTCCCACTTACATCTTGAATGAAACAGCTTTTTTGCTGGCTAATGGTGATCAGCAATTAATGATTACTGCCCATCTCTCCATTCCCTCCCCCCTTGGTGTTTTTTTTTTTTTTCCCCTTGAAACCAACTGCAAAATAAAAACTTCTGCTGATCAGAAATAGATATGAATGAGAATACCTTGTTATTGCAATGCCAAGCATCTAGGCGGAAGGCCGAGCCAGATGACATGAGACAGTTTGGCATGACAGAGGGTTATTCCGCCATTTTGCAAATACTTCGATACCAGAGAACAGCTGTTAGTAAAATGCAAATTCATGACTGTAGATATTAATGTGAATTAGAATTTGTACTGACACAAGCAAGAAAAAGGAACTTTGTGCACTAGACACACTGTGTTTCTTTTCAGGCTCAGGTTAGACTTTTGTGGGTAATTTGCTGAGTCACCTGCTGAAATTAATGACCAAAATAATACCAAGTGATAAATGTACTAGATGAAGTGTGATCTCCTTTGGGGACTTTCTGCAATCAGAGAGGAGGATAGCAATTTGTCCAATTATGTACCTTACTGTAATATTGACTAATGGTGTAGTCTGTGTCAGAGGGAAGGAACTAAGGTTCTCAATCTGCTTCTTAGCTGGAAGTGTCTGCAGCATGGATATTCGCACTTCACTTGATGGCAGCCTCACCAGACAGTCTGGACTGTGTGGTCTTATAGACCTGATAACCACTTCCTAGCTGGTGGTGACCACCTTGAAATAAGAACATGGCCCACAGAAGCAGAAGCAGCAGGATTAAATTTGTTTACTAGACAATCTTGTAAGAAAAATGTGGAAACCACATGTAAAGACTATGTGATAACCAAGGAAACATCATAATGCTACCTTGGAAAATCACTTGGCTGCCTCTTCCTAACACCTCTTTCTTCCTTTCCTTGGGAGCACCTTGCCAGTAGGATACCACACTTTTGAAATCCAAACCATTTTTTAATGCAAGTTAAATTATTGCTTATATCCCCTCTTTATCTAGTTGACTTTAAGATCATTATTGTAAAATCAAAATCCTCCCAACATTTCATACAGCACATCATATCCCTGACTGATTTACTAGCATCAGTAATAGTTGCTGAAGTCTGCCCAGAGCACTATAGTCAGAGACTGAGTCTCCGTGGAAGCTCTAAAAAAGCATGCCAGCTGTCATGGTCACTTTTTAAACTTACATTAATATATGAAAAATCTTTACAAATCTGAATGAGCTGTCCAGGTTGTTTTGTTTCTGCCCTCTTTTTCTTCCTTATTTTGTACAAAGAGGTCTTAATATTTGACAAGAGCTCATATACAGGTATTGGTAATAGAAGTAAATAAGCATTAAGATGGTCATTGTAGCTTCCAGAACATTCGTGAAGTCTAACAACTGGTTGACATGCAAAAATATAAAAAAATAGCATAGAGAGAAATTGAGATGATCCTTTTCATATGTAATTTGCATGCCTTTTTTTTTCCCATGCTGAGAAAATTTTGACAGAAGACAGAAAATCCTAATAGTTTCTCCTATTACAAAGATCATGGGCAACGTCTGGTGATGTAAGTCTCTAAAATAGTTATAATTATTGATAATTAAAATTATTTGCTAACAATCTGCCTGTCAATTTCTATTAGTCAGAAATTGATTACTTTCTAAAAAAGCATGTTGTAGTTGCTTTATATTTTCCTTTTTGTGTGTCATTCTGAAATAATTAGAAATTATAAATTAAAACAAAATGTCATCATAAATATTAAAGTAAAACCATTTCAAAGATCAACAATATCATATCACCAATTTGAATGGGAAAAATATTTCTTTAATAACAGACTCCCACCAGAAATCTGGAAATATCCTGATCTTAATTCTTACTCATTCTGGCTGTCCAATATTAACTTCCATTTGTATTTGCGTCTATGTTTTAATGCTAGTGCTGCATTTTAATACGTTCTAACCCTTTTCTATGCCTTTAAAAATGTATTTCTTATGTGCTAGTATCACAGTCTTTCTGAAAACATTATTTTTCAATGTGACTTTCTAGCTTCATTACTTTTACATGAATAAATCAAACCATAAAAGCATTCTTTTTAATGATATCTAAAGACATGAAAAATACCTTGTAAGGTAAGATGAGATTCGGAGATAGTAATCTTAATGAGTTGTCATTTGCTAAATGGAATAATAAAAGGTGAGGTGGCGTTCTAAAAAAATTATAGACTGTTGATTTTAACCTCACTGGTCTAAAGATTCATTGGGAACTCAATATTCTAAATTCAGTATGATCTATCACTTCTAGGATTTTATTGTTCAGAGTCTTCCATGAATACTGATTGCTTTTTATGTTCTTGTCACGTTGAGACTTGATCCTTGGCCTTTTCTGTTTACAAATGAAATGTTAAATTAGAAACATTCTGTAGAAATCTGAGACAAAAGCATGGTAAACAATCTCCAAGACAACTGCAAGCCCAGATTACTTAAACTTTTAATTAAATTCTACCATACGGATATGATAAATTTTTGGAGGTGGTCAGTGATCAAAAAATTTGGGAAGCACTGCTTAGAGCTGCCACAGCAGATGCCACCTGTGGATTGCCACAGGTTTTAATACACAGGGGTGTAGTGTTTAACGAAGTAAAGAATAATGAGTCATACTATTGTCCTCTGATATTGCAGAGGTACTTCAGGAAACATATTTTGCTCTAACTTTGAATGCCCGTGTCAAAAAATTATCATCCAAATGCAAAGAACATTGCAATTGCTGGATTGCAATGATGGCTCTGACTGGAAAAGCAGGGTAAGAATGTGTGTATATATATTGATTTATTGCTGTTTCTCAGAAAATTCTCCAACATCAAGCAACCTGTGATCAAGAACTTCCTGAGCAAGAAGTGATTTTTTTTTTTATAAATTTAATGGCTATGTAATGAAGATTTTACGTAGGTCTATATGAATATGAAGACGCATAAGAAAGTGTAAAGTGGGACTTAAAAGCTTGCACCATTTCTGTTTTTATAAATGCTTTGAAGCCACAGCTGTGTGCATCTAAATGGGAGACAACTTCATTAATAGTCTAATTAATGATAGAGAGGAGTGGGGCAATTGCAAAAATAGAATTCTAATTTAGGCAAAGTCACAGTCTTTTTGCCAGGTTCTCTATCAAGGTTGTTATTTTCCCCTTTTTCAGTGAAACAGAATCAATCCTCAACCCAAGAGATTATACTAAGGCAGGTGCTTGCAGATTTATACTGCCTGTCTCCATAATTTCTCTGAAGTAACCTCATCAGGTGTCCCACCCGAGGAGCTGTTTCAAAATGTCTTCCACTTGTATTTTGCAATTTACCCTAATGGAATATAAAGCATTTTACAAATTACATCATGTTCTTTGCAACTGAAATACCACTGTCTCTGGAGATGTAAAACAGTTTTTTTGGCAGTAGGTAGCAGAACTTGGACAAAAAATAAGGACTGTGTTCAGCCTACAATAAGAAAAGCAGAATACACCCTAGGATGTCCAAGGCATTTGGAGTAACGTACTACTAATAAGAAAAATGCTTTGAATTCTTCCGGGAGCAGGTGGATAGTAGCACTTGTAAACAAGTACTTTCCAGATATACTGCAGTAGAAAAGACAGTCAATTTTTGGTGCAAGAGGAGATACTAAAGTTATGCTTGGATCACCTTTGCTAGCTTTAGTAAAATTCTAACAAGAGATGAAGTTTGATTTGTTCTTATTTTTTAAAAA
This sequence comes from Chionis minor, assembly GCA_013398295.1. Classification (NCBI taxonomy): domain Eukaryota; kingdom Metazoa; phylum Chordata; class Aves; order Charadriiformes; family Chionidae; genus Chionis; species Chionis minor. The sequence goes on from VZSF01006231.1 coordinate 41,159, forward strand.
AAAGCACCACCACCATATTTTATAATAAAGTATGCAACCTAGAATTGATAAAGGCAACTTTGTATACGTGTGAAATACATTTTTTTTTTATTCTCACATTTGGATGACATCAGGAGTTGGTGAAAGTCTTTGAGAACTCTTGATTGCAGTAGAAAATGTGAAACCTAAGCCAGACTGGTTGACTACTTGGTTAACATACTAGGAGGAAAGAAAATGTAATGCTATACACTTGAAACTGGTCAAGAAATATTTTTAGAGCTTTTATCTATAGCACAAATATGTGCAGTTCAATTAATAGTTGATATTAAAATTTCCATAATGAGTCAGAATAAAAGAGTTATTCCAAAATCACTGTAGTCTCTTAGTTTGTCTACTACATCTGTTATACTGCTTCATATTACCAACACCAAATATTCTGATTAAACCATTTAAATGCACTTGAATAAAAACATTTTGTGATGCTAGCTTCTTGCATTTTTTTACATTTCTACCTTTTGAGGCCAAATTAGGACAAAATCAAATAAAATCAGCATTTTTGGTAGGGTGGAAAGCTACGCATTTGATGTCTCCTATTGCATAACTTTCTGCTGACAGACTGCGGCTTGATGTTGGATCTAAACAACTCAGGTAGGATTTATTTTTAAGTAGACTTAGGTGTCTATCATGACAGTTTCCTACTCATGCCTCACTTCTGCAGTCAGGTAGCTGAACCAGTACACAGCTTTCACCTACCACTGTTTTTCCACGATGTAAACTCAAGAAGGAAAAGAATATATCAGTTTTTATGGAGCAGATCCATGTGCAGTGGATTGGTGAGTCATCATTTTTCTTGTCCCTCTCAGTGAGAGAAAGCTTTTTAAGGGAGTATGAAGGCAAATCTGACTCTGTGGCTCAGTTCCTGTTTAGGTGTTGAGAACAGTGTCCAAAAAACCCAACCATACCAATTGGCAGCACTTCAGTTCCCCTGAATATTCCTCTGTTCACCATCTTTAAGTTTCTAAGAAGTTGTTTGAAGGAGAACTTATACAGATATTGAAAAATAAGAACTTTATGCATAAAAAAACTTGAGAATCAATTTACATATACAGTCCCACTGAGCAATATGTCATTACTGAATTCTCATAAAGATACCTGCTGAGCTATTTACAGGATGAACCAAAGTAATTAGCTATATCTGTTGTAATTAGGAGTCAGTCAGAATGTCATCTGAGATAATTATGTTGCAATACAGATATTTTTCTTGAATATCAGATATTGCATGGAATTATTTGCCTACTAGTATGGTGATACTTCTCCACATAAAAATTTCAGTGATGACTAGAAAACTAAGATATTGCAGTGATTGAAAAAAACTTTAACAAATCGAGTTAATTTCAACAGTGTTTCTACTATTCATGTGATTGTAATAATTCTACCTTTGTTTTATGTTTTTCATGGGTTTGTTATAGAAAAGTAGTCTCAGTGTTTAAAGAAGAAGAATCAAAATTCACCTCTTGGTAGAACTTCACTGAAGTCAGCAGAGGTGCTGCAAGCTTGACTATTTTGAAATTCTCTTCTTCCAGGTATGTAACGTGAGATATACTTTGTTTATGGTAGGACTAGGTGAAATTATTAAGGAAATATCCATTGGAAAGTGCAACTTGTTTAACATAGCAATAAACACATAAAAGAACTCGTGGGCTCTTTTTGGAGGAATTAATTCAGTTTTTGCATGTAATCTGACTTGATTAGATATCTCTTCCACTAAAACATTTATTTGAATGAAAATTAGCTAAATGATTGCCAATATCACAACCCTTTTGTTCCAATATTTCTGGCCCAGCCCAGTACTATGGATGGGAACAGAGGCAAGCAATTGAGCTGCAGTGGGAATGGGGCTAGAAAGGGGCCACGTGAGGACAGCGTGGGCTGGAAAAAGGACCGTCCCATGAGAAAGTTGTCATCTGTAGGGTGTTGTGATCTTTGACTCGGGCTTAGTCTGCTAACGGAGTTTATGCCAAAATAGTTCTGCTTTTATTTATTCGGACTGTCATGCCTCTGGCTGATGGTGGCAGTTTAATTTGGAATGTGGTTTATTTTCATGGAGGCTCTCCCTGGCTACTCTGAATTAAGAGTTCTTGGTTCCAAAGCCGAAGGGCTCTGTTTTCTTGCCAGCACTCAATGCCTTAAATTAAACATTTCTGGGTCAGTTTCCAACTGGTGAAGACAGACACCTGTGGTAGACTTCAGCATTTAAAAATAAGACAACTATTGCAGCAGTAGGGTGCCACGGACAGCTGAATTAGATGCCAATATCTGTGGCAAAAATGAGGCACTTTTACAGGGTAACAGAGAAAGCTTAAGGTCTGGACTAGAAATCGTCTAGGCCTACTGTTCATACACAGTGAGTCCATGTGCACACCAAGCTAAAAATTAAATATTCTTGTGCATTCCTGGATTTTGGTGATAAAGTCTGAGACCAGATGCTTAGCAAAGGAGGAGGCAGCAATTAGTACCTCTTGTTTCAATAGCCAAGCAATGGACAGTATATGGTGCCGCATAACGGGAAATGCTGGTTCTGAACTGGCCTCCAATTAGGAAAGAGCGAGTCTTCCTCCTAGCTCCTATATGCCAAGTAGGTAGTGTAAATATCAGGCTGTGACAGGGCACAAACAAGCAAGAATACAAGAGCCGAAAGGCTAGAAGAAGCCAGACAAGAAGATGTACATCTCCACCTTTTGGGCAGGGCTTTGAATAGGAAAGAAGATTTTTATCCAGTTTCAGTATCATTTTAAATGTCCTTCCCCTATAGCTTGGACATTGTGGCATGTTATCTCTATGATACACAGCCATTCAAGTCTTGGATTCTGAAGACTTCTCCATTAGACTACTGTGAAAAAGGTGAGAAACCTTCTCCATTCTGCTAGTCATAGTTTCAGAAAAAAAAGTATACTGTGCTTCTTATAGGAAATTATTATTTAGGTGTATCTCTGCACAAGACTGAATTACCACAAAGCTTAGAACCAAAACTGCTGAACATACCTAAACCCTACGATGTGCCCACTGAGTGTGGCATTGGCAGTGATATGGGGTTGGTTTTCAGCAAGAGAGAACTTATGAACTATTGAAGGTCAAAAACTGACCGAAGAACAGCGTGGTACACAAAGTACACCAATATTAGCATTTCTGTAATCTCATCTGTTGGTAGACACCCGATGTCTGTTGCTGGCCTGGAGGACCAAGACCAACCGTGACACAGCCTTGAGAACAACATTATAGGAACAGTATGTAAAGGAAGGATAGGCTGAACTTTTCTAAAATTATTACATTATTTTAGTTAAACGTGCTCACTTTGTCTGCATCTTAAATAGTAATACCAGTCATATAATATGACTTTTGGTAAGGGCATTAGTGGATAAGTCAAACTTGAAAAATTCTATACAACTGAACCAAGCTCTAATAATCAATATTTATGATAGTAGTGGCTGGTGAACTCATCCAGGAGTAGTAGAGCATTAATAAGGATGCTAAGTATCTAACATAAAGGTAATCCTGCCTTTACGTGGAAGTCTTGTTGTAGGAAGAAAAAGCTTTAAAAATTATTTTCTATTAGCTAAAAGGAATGTCAGGTGCGGAATTTCTTCTGTGTCTTCTAGAATGGGATTTTTGCAATGCGATATTAATGTACACAAAGGCATATATCCCATAGGCCTGCTTTTAGCTCTTAAATGCATTGTTTTAAGAATACGGGGAAACCAAATAATGTTCAAAGACTACAGTAGGTTATAAATCACATTGTATGCTTATTATACTGTTTAACTAATAGACTTCATGAATAAGCTGCTACCAGTTTGGTCTAAAAAAAGCTGGTAACTGTATTTGGGGGGGGGAGTGGGAAGCTTATATGGAACTTACTGGTAGGCCTGACAGATGGTTCCCAGTTATTCAGCTATATCCTGTCACCCTGACAGGAATGTTCTTTACTTTAGCCTTGAATTTTCCTCTGTGCGTCCAATGAGAACGTCCAGTAAAATCACAGCCTACTGGAGAGTGGACTAACCTTTATCACATCATCTGTGCTTAAATGGGCTTTGAGGGAATTTACCAATGACCTTGTCTGGAATTCTTTTGGGCTCAATTTGTGATAAAATAAATTCATACTTGTTTAGGATTCTCACTCAGAACTGCACCACATACTGTTATTGTTTTATTTCCATTACCTTTGAATGCGGTGCTTGATACTGATTAATTGCCTCTGCTTTCTGTTTGCCAGGTGCATTTGCCAGGTCTCATCTCTGATAGCAGACGCCACTACCTGTCTTTTTATATTTTTTTATGTTACTGAATTAACTCTTTGTACTCTAAAACCCTCATAGCCTAAATGATGACTCGGAATTTAACTGAGCCTGTACTGCACACGTGACTGAGGGGCTGGGGGTACAGCCATAAAGGCTCGTTAAGGTCACTTGCTCAGCAGACGGCCACTTCTCATCCCACAGCAGAGGGATTAACTTAACGAGATACATACAAAGATGTTATATTGATACAGGCAGTGTAAGGGTCAAACTTATAAATATGGTGAAATCGTAGCTGCATTGGCGTAATTCCAGTCCTCATATATTCGCACCACAAACATTTACAGTGCGTGCTTGCTATTTTTGCTTCCACCTGCTTCCTTCAGCATTATGCTCAGAGCTAGAATGGGGTCTGAAATTGATTCCTGTCAATTTTTATTGTTTCTAAAAAAAGAAAATAATATTAATCCAAAATATTTATAAAATATTTACTGTTTATTTTTATTTACTGAATAATGCTCATTGCTCTGAATCTATAGAATATGCATAAAAATGAAAATGACTCTTTAAATATATTATAAAAATACCAAAACAAACATGAACTTGATAATAATGTATGTTTGTTTAAAAAAAAAAAAGTCTGTCATTACAGATTATAATGTACACACAGGGAAACAACCTGTATTGTACACATCCTATCTGTTGCATGTCCTGATGGGGTATTCCCCTATATTTTCTCCTTTTCTTTGTTTAAACTTTATGATTGAACACAATCACTGTAAATGATACAATTTTTTTTTCCCCTTGTGTGGTTTCATTTGCAATAGCAGTGGGACCAATTTCTCTATTAATTTATGACTCTCAATCTGTTGACCTTGATGATGTTATTGATTGACAAAGGTTTTTTCAGGTGTCTAAATTTGTGGCGCTAACAGACTGGAACTTAGTAAACATGCTTTCCACTTTCGTTTTGTAATGATGTTAGGTAGTTTAAAAAGAAAAGTACTGATCCCCAAAATAATTATATTTCATACATATTATATCCTGAAAAGTGACATTGAAATATGGAATTAGAAATACCCTGTTTGTCTTTTAAACAACTTCTAGGCAAATCTACCCCTTTTACAGAGAAGTTGTTTTCAGTTATTATCTATAAAGATGATGCCTGGAAATTGGCCTTGAATCTGAAAGCCATCATTCAGTCTTCCGGCCTCAGGAAGCAAAGAGATTTTGCCGTGGGAGCTTAAAATAACATCTCAATACTTTGATATTCACCTCTCCAAATTTCTGTAAGACTTGTATGTCTAATTCATTTAGCCTATTTGGAGGCCCTCAGGCTCTAATAATTATATTAATGATTTGGGAACCAAAATAACTTTCTCCAAAAGATGCATTGTCTATTCAGTGCTAAAAGAAATGTTTAATATCTTCAGTCAAGTCATCTTGGGCACGATAAAAAACATTACAAAGATGCCATTTGATGAATAAGAAGCTGTTTGGGATTTTTGATAGGCCCCTGTCATTGGAATTATTAATTGAAAATAATGCTAGAGGTGGGTCTGTGATCTTTTCACTGAGTGAGGGACCAAGATAAGCCCATTTTATCAAGCTTTATAGGAACAGGAGTCAGGGATAGTGGCTGGGTCAAATATGACTTGTTTTCTTGTTTCTTCTGGGAGAATGGAGAAAGCTTTTGAAGTCCCACCTGGTTAAATAAAGATCTTTGATTTAATTATCCCAAACATAGAATACATTTTCTGAGGAGATGACTGAATGCCATCACTACATCACCTGTGGTTGCAGTATTTAATCCTATGTACCCCGAGGCTTATTTTAAACCTTTCTTCACTTTCCACATTTGTGTAATGTGAGGCTGAGAAAAATTGAGAATGGAATTAATCCCATTCTGAGACTGATAAAAATCTACACATCTTCTTTTGCATCTCTTTCCAACCATATGTGCCTTTCTATTCTCTTTAAACTCTGTAGACGCTTTGGGAAATGTCAGCTACAGGGAGAAGACAACGGAGAGGAAGGAGGTGGTTGTATCCTGTTGCACATGTTGTAAATCCCAGCTTTTCTGCAGAACATGGAAATACAGGAAGAGGGTGGGTTGTCCTATCCCAGCAATTTCTTATGACCTTATTTGATTTTACAGTTAAATAGTTGAAAATTTGTCAAAAGGTAAGTACTAAAAATTACTTTTTCAGCCAAACCACCACAATGATTCAGAAAATAAAACTTTTAGAAATGTCACAGGGATACATTATTCAAAGTATAAGTAGATGCCCTTGTCCCTTATTCTCTTTTATGGGCCTAAGTTTAGTGACATGTACCATGATGCAGTGTAGACTGTACCATGATGCAGTGTAGACTGGGAGTCCCACGTGGCTCTGCCAGGAGGGGACTTGGCATTCTTTTGGCCTCTAAAGAGAATTATGACATTAGTTACTTGAACAGATGTGCCTGTGAGGCATAGTTAAATTGTTTTTTGACACAGTTAAGTCATACAGTTTAGGACTGAACTTTTGGAGGTCTGGTTTGGTTTTTTTCTGAAAAGTTGTGTATTTCCAGCAAGCCCAGAAAGAATATTTTCCTGCTCTAGAAGGAGTGGCATCATTTTTCATCAAAAGCAAAAGTACCTGCTATCTCATTAGGAGTTAGAAACTATGCAAATATATTCCTCATCTACATATCCCCAAACAACAAGGAACTTCCAGTATAAAACCAGACCTTGCAGCTGCTTTCTCTTGAGAGTCTGAAACAAACTTTAAATTTGATTTACACAAATCAGAAGTACATCTGTCTCAGACCTTTGCTAGTTGTCAGCAGGGTAACTTACTTGAGGTCTGACAGGGTGAGACTAGAATCAGCTGAACTTCCAAATCTTGGTATTTCTCCATTTCTGTTTGTCATTCCTGCAAAGCTCTGATATCCCCCGAGGAATGTCAAAATCCAGTGGACCTTAGACAGAAGAGACAGTCATGAATCCACATATGACGGCTTTCTCAGCATGTTATTTTAAAGTTCTGAAGAAAAATTATAACCCAGCAATTTCTGACAAAGAGAATAGAAAACATCAGAAGTAATTAAAACACTTCATTTTTTTAAAATCAAGACATTTTTTAAGAAAAGGAAAGGTGTGGAAGATTCTTCTCTCCTATCGAATGAATAAATATGACAAGAATAAGAAAGCTGAGGTTGCTTTGGCACAGATGAAAAAGACCAAAGAAAGGAGAAATATACAGACACCAAGGGAAAAGAATGAAGAAACAAAATCTACAGCACGTTTTGAAGTACTTATATTTGTAACAGTCATTTCCCAGCTATTCTGCAAGTTATATGACTGAGAAACTTGAATCATGACTGCTCATGAGTGAAGTGGCATGTTCAGTTTTATAAAATGATCAGGCAACAGTCCTAGGTTAAATGCACCAGCATGAATAATGACCATATAAAACCTGTTAATATATTAATTATTATAGTGCCTCAGACTGTGAAACTTTACATAGAGTTAATTATCACCATGTTAATAAGTGGTGTAATGATAAATACAGAGTAGGTAAGTTCATTTGTTCAGTGCATTTGAGGAGTTAGGTATTCATTATAGTGCTAGAATTAGAAGTGAATAACCTCCATTTTCCCACAGTTCCTCTCATCCACACTATTAATGTTAGTGATTACACTGCACTGTGGATGCGAATAATTACAAGCTGTTCATTAACAGATATTAGCTGTGTCTCTGTTCCATTTTGTGTTAAGGTGTCTGAGAGTAGTGCCACTATTGTCTGTCATTTCTGTGCACAAGAAGAATTTGTTTTTCTTTACCTAAACATTTGGGGAAAACAAGGAGTGGAATAATCACAGTTTCTTGGCCTTCTTCAGTCTTTGATGCTTACAAACCTCCATCAGACCTAGCAAAAATAGCAACCTGAATCTAGAAATACTTTATTTTCAGTAGTTATGGGCCTGCTGCTTTAATTAGTGTTTTCAGTGCCCAGGAGCCAGCTTACAAAAACTACTTCAGCAGATTACAAGCAGTAGAGCCTCAGTAATGAGAAGGTAAAGCACGGTGACATCTGAATTTCATGGCAACCCAAAGATAAACCTGGCTTCATATTAATAATACACTGAGTTTTGAACACCATGCTTGGTATTTAGCAAGACTGTGTGGCACAAGGCCAGACCAGGGAAAATGCGCGTTCATTTTTTTGAGTAAAGGCTGACACTGCTGGGGTTGGGAGAGCGACAAAGGCGAGAGCTCCACTGGTAGTGGGCAGCTGGGGTGTCAGAAAGGACAGCAAAACGATTTGTCTCTTGAAAATATCTTAATCTGGGACAGGGTTAAGACTCTGTCCACCACCAGGGTGAGTGCCAGGGCCAGCCAGCCCACCCTCAGCTCCCCTCCAAGTGTAGCTATCTCTGAGCCCATTGCTCTGCCCTTGCCCAGGTTCCCTGCTTCATCTAGAGTCTTATTATTTTCTCAAGCTAATTAGTTCCTACACTTTTAATCTTGTTTCATGTCCACTCTTTTGTACATGTATACTAGAGACTTCTTAGTGATTGAATGCCAAAGTAAATGCACCGATGAACATGTTGCATAAGTTTCTCTTCAGATAGGACTTTTTCAGCCTGTCAGATGCTTCTTCTCATCACAAATTTTTTTTTTTTTTTTTTTTTTTTTTGTGCTATACATTTTATAAACTCTTATGTCTCTGACATTGGCTTACATATCAGTATTCAGCTCTGGGCAGCCTTTTGCCAAACTTTTTATGAATAACATCAACTGTTGTGGCTACCTTTATGTATAACTTTGATTTGCTTGTTAGAAGCCAGACTCCAACCCTTTGTGTATTTTGTTGCTTAACTTTGTCTCACATTTGAGACATTCTGACAGTCTTTAAAACAGCAATACTCTGTGTAATGGCTTTTCCTCTTTTCCGGGATGATGGAAGTTCACATCCATAACCAGCACTTTATAAGGTAGATTTTGGTTTAATTTTGTTGTGGTCTTTTAAATGATTATATAACTGGCTATCTGTTACTGTCTACAGGTAATTTGCTTTCATAGATTTGAGCATATGGCATATTAAATCAAACAACAGGTTTTGTTTGTTTTTCTTACCGTCTGACATTTCCCATGCAGCTTGAATAGACTCACCTGGATGGTGATGCTTAAGCCTGTTCTTGACAGCAACTAAAGTAGTATGTATAGGACTTGCAAGGAATTTTAGTAATATTTCACACTTGTTTTAAGTATAAGAAAAAAGAAAATCCAGGAATGGCAGGGGACAGTAAGGACAAATTATTTTGTTTAAATGGCCTAAGCTTAATAGGAACTTCAAGTAGCAGGATGAAAATCCTGTTATGTAGGATAGTTTCATCCAACTGAGCTGTCAACTGTGAAACAAAGAAATCAACAGCACCTCTTTATTCTCAGCTGAAGCCTCTTTTGTTTCTCAAATTTATTAAGTTTGATATGCCTTCAGCTTCAAAGAAGTAGAGAAAAATAAAGAAAGGGGCAGTGAAGCTGACACTGGTTTTGTCAGGTGACCACTTACTGGCCAGCATCATCATCTGCTCCATGTCCCACTCATACGATATTCAGCGCTGCTGTACTCAATTTAGTTGTTTAGAAACAGGTTGTAGCATTATGTGAAAAGTGATACTAAGTATTTTCTCCACGGTCTTTGGTAGTTAGGAGAAGTAAACATGTGGTCGATTGCTTAAAATCAAGGATAGTGTTGCCTTGATATTAATGCAGTATTAATGAAATGAGCAGTTCATACCCACCGAGAAATGGGTTTGTGACTTCACCTCTCTGTAAATATCTTTTTTTTATATATCATTTGAAGTGTATATATATAAAAATCCTATAAAGTTTTTCATCTATCATATGAGTATGTATCATAACTTTTTTGAAAAACTGGATTCTCACATTGAGACAGGATAGCATAATGCTTAGCAAGCAATTATCCTATTTGCATGCACCTCTCCAGCACTACTGTTTGCCATGTTTAGCCCTCTTATAGTGGTCTGGATGAATAAAACATGCCCTGCTTGGGAGGACAGTGCTACTGGAAGAGTCTTACTGAACTAGCTTGCATGCATTGGTAATGGTCACAGTCAATCATTCCTGTTTCTATAACTGGTAGCATGGTCGAACTCTAATGAAAGATGAAGACTGAGTGAAAGATATGAAAAGGGAAGACAGCCTGAGGAAAAGTTGTTCATGCATGCTCTAAGCAATACAAACACTTGCATTTCTTTTTGAGATGCGCATACAAGGACATTAATGGAAAATATTCAGATGCACAAATTGTAGAACCAAGCAGTCAAGAAATTAGCTTTTTCTAGAAATCACTGCGCTAACAGGGTTCACCTGTTGATTCATGCACAAATACAGGCTGGGCGGAGAATGGATTGAGAGCAGCCCTGAGGAGAGGGACTTGGGGGTGCTGGTTGATGAGAAGCTCAACATGATCTGGCAATGTGTGCTTGCAACCCAGAAAGCCAACCGTATCCTGGGCTGCATCAAAAGCAGCATGGCCAGCAGGTTGAGGGAGGTGATTCTGCCCCCCCTGCTCTGGTGAGACCTCACCTGGAATACCGTGTCCAGCTCTGGAGTCCTCAGCATAAGAAGGACATGGACCTGTTGGAGTGGGTCCAGAGGAGGGCCACAAAGATGATCAGAGGGCTGGAACACCTTTCCTATTAAGGCAGGCTGAGACACTTCGAGTTGTTCAGCCTGGAAAAGAGAAGGCTTTGTGGAGACCTTATAGCAGCCTTCCAGTCCGTAAAGAAGGTCTACAGGTAAAATGAGGAGGGACTATTTATCAGAGAGTGTAGTGGTAGGATGAGGAGTAATGGTTTTAAACTGAAAGAGGGTAGATTTAGATTAGATATTAGGAAGAAATTTTTCACTCTTAGGATGGTGAGGCACTGGAACATGTTGCCCAGAGAAGCTGTGGATGCCCCATCCCTGGAAGTGTTCCAGGCCAGGTTGGATAGGGCTTTGAGTAACATGGTCTAGTGGGAGGTGTCCTTGCCCACAGCAGGGAGGGTTGGAACTAGATGATCTTTAAGGTCCCTTCCAACTCTAACCATTCTGTGACTCTATGACAGCAGAGATATTATATGTATCTGTGATGAGCAATGGATACTTTTCTGAAGCTTTCAGAGCAGACTCCATAGTATTTAAAAGTCCAAATAATGATCCAAATTATCCGTATTCCTAACGCTGCAAATGTGTGCTAATCTGTAATTGCATCAGGGCCAAGCACAGGTACACTGTATTTTACCATGAGATCTTAAGGCTTGATTCAGATGGCTCTAATCAAACCTAGCACTTTTCTGGCTTTTTTCACTCCTGATTCCCACTCGCTGAGGAATATAACATTGCAGAGAAAGAGGAACTTAACACAATTCATTAAAATCTCAAAGAAGGTTTTATTTCAGACAGGAATGAGAAAAAAAGACTCATATGGATTCTAATAATGGAGCACTGAACATTTATTTCCTTGCAGCACAGTATCAGTGTGTGGAAGACACTGAGAATGACTGCCAAAGAGCCTAATAGCTGAAATAACTGTTGAAGAACAATGATACTGCTAACAACTCAGGATTTTAGAGCTTAGAAAGTAAGTTCAGACAGGATTAGGTGCAGAGGTGAACTACAAGGAAGTTTAAAAGAATGGATTCTATTTTGTAAGAGGAACCCAAAACAGCCAGGTTTGGGCAACTAAGCACATCACTGGTAGAGGAGGTAAGTCAGCTCTCCAAGGAGGCACAAGAAAGCAGCAGAGAGAAAAAAGACAACCTGAACCACTGTACAATGTTGATATGAAACCAAAAGTGTGTAAAGCACCCATGAATATAGCAAGACTGGAAATCAGAAACACTGTTCATTACCCAACCAGTGGAGCTGGAAATCAGACTTTGCTCTTCAGTATTTCTAGCACAAAGCAAGAGCAGGAACCAGGTCTAATCCTCTCAGCCAGTTCCTTCCTTCTGTGCATGTTTGCTAGCATTTATTAACTGAAATCCCACCTCTCTTTTGTTTTGTTTTGTTTGTGTGTTGATGTCACTGCTTTTTATTTAAATGTCACAGTTTGGGCAATTAAGCCCTCTTTGTCCAGACATTGGAGTCCCCAGCAGACAATAGGAATATAAAGAAAATTGTTGCTCTTTTGTATGATAACATCATTAATTTATTGTAATCCTGAAAGACCCAGTGAAGAACCACACTCCACTGCATATAATGATTCAAGGTATTTTAGTCTAGAACTAGACTGAAATTACAGGCACAGAAACATGGTGAGCAGCTAGAAGATAAGTACAGTACAAGGTGATGCCACTATCAATAAACCACTTGAGGAAAAACTTACTGTCTTTAGTATCATTCTAGAAACTGCCCCACACCTGAAAATTAAAAGTCAGAGTGGATATATTGTACACATCAGATTGGCCCACTGCCTAGACTACTGAAGCACTAAGAAAGATGTCTTTATTTTTTACATTGTTAGCCTCAACAGTAAATCTGCAGGATATTTTTTAATTAGAAGTAATACATTTCAGATAGATATTTGGAAAACATTTAAGGCTTTCATTATATATGTACAAGAAGCTGTGGTTTTTTGTCAACAATGATAAGTCAAACAGCTTTCAGTGAAGCAGCATGGTAACAACACAGAGCTGTACAAAACATTTTGCTGCATGGAAATTGTCTCACTTTATAAGCAAAAAATAATGGGACAACTTACAAGAAAAACAGTCAAATCCCGGAGCTATGAGGCAGCACAAAGGGAAGAGTAAAATGCTATGGAGGGAGCACATGGTGTAAAAAATGAAGTTGTATTATCTAAAGAAAGAGTGTGTGTGTGTTTGTGTGTGTGTGTACCCATTTCAGAATGGTCCATCCTTGTCTTGCAGAATAAACTAAATACATTTTACCTCACTGTGAATTTCGGGGCTTAATGCTCTTAATACAGGGGAAAATTCTATGCAAGGTGTCTTTTCTCTTAAAAAAAATAAAAATTCCTTCCTCCATGATGAATGCAAATCTAACATGAAGGAGTTCTTAACATCTCTCTATCAGAATAGAGTTGTTGATGCTATTACTCAGAAATGAAGCACTCAGTATCATTCCTGTTCATCTCTTTCCTCACTATATCCACCACTTTGTCAACTACTTGGACTGCAAGATCTTTGGGACAGGCACTTGAGTTTCTTTATTAGATTGCTGCCAAACTCAGCAAGACTTCGGGATCTGAAAATGTTACAGCTGCACGAAACCTACTGTTACCACTAAGGTCTTTCTACATTTTAGGTGATTCATATCTCCATCAGGCTCTCTGCTTTAATATAAAATGTATTTTCATTAGCATTATTTTCTTTCCAGCATCTCGAACCAACCATGAACTAATTTAACTTAGCTCTTTGCATTTTTTCCTCTGATAGCCTCAGCAACCAGCATTAGCATCTTATATGAAATGAAGCCAGTAACCTACATGTTTGGTAAAAGGAAAATTTGTTCTTTGGCTCATTAAAGTAATTGTTTGGATCTACACCAGAATTGGTCTGATCAGAATTTAGCCTGACATACTCAGTTGTCAAGGGTATTGTCCGTTTGGGGACGGGCTATTACAATGCAAAACCAACACAGCAAATACCATTTGGTTTATTTGGCATTTTACCAGTTGTTAGCATCAATTTTCATGCAGCAAAGGCCAGCTGAAATTGCTGATGCAAGAAGTGATAATTTTCTTGATATAAGATGAATAGGACATTTGAAATTTAGTACTAGAGCAGAGAATAATTCAGTGTCTGTTAAAGAAGAAAATGTTAAAATAAAAAAATAGTGAATGCAGAATTAACTTGTCAGATCTGAACTGCCTATGGGTCATGAAATGGGAATATAATCAATTAATATCAATTAATATCATATGTCATGAGTAGCTGAAGCAATGGAGAAAATAACATTGAAGCAAAGGTCTGTGGCAAACTTCCAAAATAGTCCTCTGGTATCTTTGCCCAGGTTTGTTTTGCAGTTTTCTTCTTAAGTTGGTAGTTCTTATCCTGAATTTGGAAGTCAAAATTCAGACACACCCATTGCCTGAGTTATTCGTTGGTTTATCTCTAAGTTTATTTATCCAAAGCTATAATAATCAGGACCAAATGATAGTTTCTGCAGGGAGATTTTGTTGTTCCCTCATCTCTTCTAGCCATCATCTTGTATTGCCCTGGCACCAGAGCTCGACTTCACACATATGTCATTTCTCACTTTAAACCATTCATCTCTAACCCTACACAGTGAGTTCTTTTAAATTAATTTTGTAGCTAATGCGTGAGAGAGATCATTTGAATTTCTATATCCTCTGCTGGTATTTCTGGCCCTGCTGAGCTCCTATTCCATTAAAAACAACTTGTGGTCATGGAATGAGAGCAAGATCCCACCAAACACAGCAGAAGTCAGCACATGCTCTGCTCTGTCTGCATCTTCTCCTGATTGCAGGCGCTCCACAAAATTCTGCCGCACTGTGGGACTTGTCTTTTCACTGCCAAGAATCTGTTCTTTTCTCCCCAACTCTCTCAAGGCTCAAATAATATCTCTTCCTTCATGAAAAGTCATCACACAACCACCCTTGTTCAAACTACAGGGTAAGCTTAGGGGTGCAGTGATTATAACCTTTACTGTTTTTCAAATCTTATATATGCTAAATCATCCATACTAGTCTAAATGCAGTTTACAGAGCTGTACATACAGAAACTGCACACAGAGCATGAAAACAAGTATTTCTACACAAATAATCTGTAAATAAGAAGATAAGAAGTCTCCAAATATTTTCTGGTTCTTCTGTGGCAAGAAGGTGTATTTGTCTTCATTTTGTGAGTCTTCTGGATTGTCCTCAAACTTCATTTGCTAGCCTATTTAGTTTTTCTGCTTATGTAATGATTTTCACTCCTGGGTTGCATTCCTGTTGGCTGGGCCCCAGGTTAATAATTTAACCCGTTTAATCCTTTGTTTCAATCATGCCTTTCATTTTGAGGAGTGAGAATGTGCAGTTTTAACATCAAATGCAAATTTACTTAATTAATTTCCAGGTAGAAGGATCGGTTCAATAGTTGAGATCCTCTTGCGCTGGCAAGATCTACCTATGATTTTCCACCTTGGAACTCATCCAGTCAAAGAAATCCCCGACCTATGAATTTTCAGGGTGTAAACCAGGCAAAGCAGTCTGACTTCACATGACAATGTATACTTCTTGTTATTTATCACTAGCAATTGCAGCTGCTTCTGAAGGTACCTGAAAGGACCTTTTAGTAGAGTTCCTTCCCCAAACTCTCACTGCTCAAAAGAAATGGTAAAAAGAAAGCATATGACAGAATATTTCAGGCTGCTAGGTAATCGTGGGAAAAGGTTGCTCCGGTGATCTACTATTTAAAACTGAATTCTCCAGCTGCTTTTCACAGGTCAGATAAACTCTCTGTGCCTTAGTTTCCCCATCTGTGAATAACAGTACATACCTTTCTCACCGGAGAACTGTGCACTTTAATTAATCAACAATTGTAGATTGCTATATAGAGCGGAGCAAACAATCTGGAGTGAGCAGTTTATTCAATGAATTTAGCCTGCTTGCAGAAAATCCTCGAGCAGATGGTGTTATCAACTACAGAGGAAAGGAGTAAAAATCACCCCAGTCTGAATAATTCTGCTTTGTTTTGTTTCACTTAGAGTGTCTTCAGCCCCAGGGAAATATTTCTCAAGGATGAGGAACCCTC
Organism: Chionis minor; assembly: GCA_013398295.1. NCBI lineage: Eukaryota > Metazoa > Chordata > Aves > Charadriiformes > Chionidae > Chionis > Chionis minor. The sequence continues at coordinate 57,214 of VZSF01006231.1, forward strand.
ACTTTAGAGCAGTGTAAGAACCGCCTTCAAAAATCCAGTGCTTGTGGGACTGCTGGAGCTCCCTCTGTACGATTCCCAAGCAGGTAGGTGGAGGGGTCTTCCATATGCAGTTTGACTGATTGAAGACCACGGGAGACTAGCCACACTTCAGGGAAGATTTTACCAGATCCAAAAAGCCTTTTTAGCTGTCTTGTCTTGGCTGAAGGCTTCTGATAATTGGATAGCCTTTCTTTGACATCAGGAACTGAAACATATATTTTCAAGGATAACAGAAAGATAGCCAGTTCTAGCTATCATGCAATTTAACAGTGATATACTACATAAATTCACTGCTTACAATTCAAGAGAGAAGTTATGTTTTGTTATCATAGAATTTAGCTTGTTTCAAAGTGTTGTGCCTCATTTTATTTTGCTTTATTTTTTCATTTATATTCCCCTGAAGACTAAGTTAAGGTTTATATGAATTTTCAGAAAGATATTTTATAAAATACAATGTTGTGCTAGTCACTGCGTAGCAGCCAACACATCAAAATAATGACTGTGTAGTAGGTTATATGGACTGTATCTTGAATTGCAATTAATAGCCTTGCAAGGGCCTAATCACATAGTATTTGACAGCTAATTGTTAGTGTGATGATGTGGACTGTTACAAACAAGCATTCAACCTCTGCTCTGACACAGAGAGTAGACAAGACATTAGCTTACAGCTAGGTGATACTAAGGGGTTTGCTGCTGAGTTAAGAAACTAAAGCACATCTAAATTCTAAGTCAGAAACTGGATTACCTTTCTCTACCTTTATTTATTCTGCCTAACAGTGAACCCTCTAGCCCTAGAAATACCTAAAACCCGCAGAAGTCCTTATCCTTGATATAAGAAGCCTGGGCAACCACTACTTTTGGGTCCTGGTTTTCCTTTAGCAGCAAGGAACTCTAAATGTCTGATCCCAAAACTTTTGTTAAAGTAAGTCCTGAGCCTCTCTGTGCATCAGCTTCTGATAGTGGATGCAGAAATTTCCTTTACTTTCCAGGCTTGACGTGAAGTTACGTGAGAGATTATGATGTGCTCAGTACCTATGGTGATACACGTTATATTGAGATATACTTGAGATAGAAGTGAATATTCCTGATCAAATGACAAGGCAAACATGCTTATTTGAGTTGCAGATGGGAGACAGAGTTAGTTAAAGGCACGTCAGTGTAAAATAAGACTTGGAAATGTATTTTGACCTGAAGTTCTTCCTCACAAGCCATCTGTAAAGGAAAAGTTAATTAGTAATAAACATAATTAGCAATTATGAGTGAAACTAAACGGATGTTTTGTTTCACAGATTGCTTGACTAAAAAGGCCTCATGGCCAAACGCCATTGATAAGATCAGTGTTGTCAGTGTTTATTTTAAGAAAGCTTGATGAAGGCAAATATGGCTGTCTTTTCTGGTCAATGCAACACATCTTACTGACTGTTAGCTTTGTTTCATGTAAGTATAAAAATACAGTCTGATAAAAAACGCAAGGAGATGTGGCCTTCAGGAAGTGACTTCCAAAAACAAAAGAGAAAGGACGGGAGGTGGGGTGGGGATGTAATGCTGTACATGGTTTCACTGCTGTTCCTCCGAGCATCGTGAAATGTACAAGTTACTGCACCCAAAATTACCAGCTACTGTATGAATTTATTCCTCATTATCACCAAAAAATGTAATTTTTGCACTCAGCAGAGCCACTGTTTGGGAAAGCAAAGTCTGGGAATAGGCAGGTATAGAGTTTTCTGCTTTCACTGCATACCTGAAGTAAAGCCAGTCAGCACTTGACTTAGGTTGTTAAATTCAGCATGGAAAGGTGGAAAAAATCTTGCCAGGAAAGTTAACCCGTGCTATCATTTCTCTGACCAGTCCAAACTTTCTTTTTTTTTAAGGTTTTAAAATGTGTCTGTGTTCATCCCTTAAAACTCCTGATGAAGTTCATCATGGTGAAGTCTAATTAAAGCAAAATGAAACCTTTTTCCTTTATTGATTTTGGAAAGATTTAGCTTAACAGCATTGTCTCTAGAAAGAAGACAACACACTACATTGGGATATCTTTGGTTTTCTACATAGTCATATCATACTAGACAAAGTAAATATTAACTTCTTGTAACCAGAGTCAACCACCTCCAAGAAACAATCATTCATTTTACTATGCTGTGTGCTGCAGTGCTGTCTTAGAATGCTATGACAGCTTCAAATCAAGCTATTGAAATGATGTTAATGTATTTTGAGACTTCTCATTGTTATGTGGGTTTTGGTGAATTAATTTTTTTTGTATTAAAAGACTATTTGAAAAATTCATTATGAACTTCTGTGAAAAGCTTTGAAAGTAAAACCACCTGAGTAGCTTTTGGAAAACAGGACTGGTTTTATATCCTCCTATGATTTACAGCATCTTCCCTTTCGCTGCTGGCAATGGTGGCGAATATACTGGACACAGAGGTGGGAGTTGATTTTACAGGAAACCCTGCACAATACCCATTTGTTAGTTCCTGTTCATGAAAAATAGAGAAAACAATCTTTGATCAGGCCTTCCAGCATGACCTGTAATAGATGAAGCTCTCCTTTCCTGAAGGAAAAGTCATGACACTATCCTGAAGCTGACAAGAGTCATCAATGAGATTCTTCACTAACGTGCACTTTATTTTTTTTCCTTCTCACTAAGCCTCTCTTTTTGTCCTGTTTTTCACCATAGAAGTTGACAAGATGTAACTTTCATCTTTATTCAGTCTTAGACCATTTTATTTGCATTTTAAAAGGCACTCGGAAAGAAAAATGTTCTGTATCACAATGGGAAAAGCTGAAAAAAAAAGGTAATGGAGGCATGCATCTGTTAATGAAATGGACATTTTTTTAAAATGCTAAATATACAAATACCAAATAAGCAATGAGTCTTCATACATCTTAATTAAGATAATTATTCCCTGGATTCCAGATGTTTAAAAAAAAATACTTCAGGCAAAATAATGTTTTCGGTAACATTGGAACAGCATTAAAAATTGGTTTAAATCAGTGATTTAGTCATATTTAAATAACTGAATTCAAGTGCAGAATACTGTCTGTTGTTCTTTGACACTGTGTATCATGTTAGATAAGCTGGATATAGCTATAGAATATGTGTGCCATGTTAGACATATAGCTGAAGAAAGTCTAAAATTTATGATTTTTCAAACAACTTCTTCTAGTTGATTGTATTTTAAAATAAGCCTAAGCTTTTTTAAGGGAACAGCTGGTGTTAGTTTAGTAATAATTTAAGGTATGAAGAAAAGAGAATATGATGAACATGATGAAGAACTAGACTGTGTGAGCCAATGTGATGAGCAGTTATATGTCAAAAGTCAATTTCCCCAGAACACCTTTTAACCCCCAGTCAGTTTAGAAAACAGAAGAGCTAGTACATCTACATGGCTGATTGTGGTGTGGTGTTGCCATAGCTGAACTAGCTTTGGTGATGGAAGAAGTCTAGTTGAGTTGACTAATGTACCACAGCATCACTGACAACACTTCATGGATCATGTGGTGCTATGTCTTGACTTTCAGAAGCAGCCACCTCTGCTCTACATGACAGATTAATTTCCTTAATGAATCCATCTTCTGCTTGCTGCATAGACTACTTCTACGGTATGGAGAAATGTCGTTTCTTATGCTTAAGTCAAAGTCTAAACTGGCAGTGGTTCCAAGCACTGGACAGTTCTGGAATGTAGGCTATTTCCTCACGGATTTTCTCACCAGTGTGTGATGTCTTCTGCTTCACATAGAAAAAAGCTTGGAGACGTGTCTTCTTCCATTATTACCTTGTCGTCCTTCTCTTTCTGTAGACAGTTATTTTTTTATTCATCTCTTGATATGTGCATTGACCATATAATAGGCCATACAGTCTCAGAAAAGCCTTTTTCTTGCTCACCCATATAAAGTTCCTGTAACTGAGTACTGTTCCGGAGCCCAGCAGTCCTTGGAAGCTTCTGCAATAGATGTAATAAAGCTACTTCTATTCTCTTTAGAAAGACATTGAAAGTTAACATGGATTAAAAAATGCATAGCAATTGAATAAAAATCCACATTGTCAGGATTAGACTTCAGTATAGTTGATTTTTAGCAGTAAGGTATGTACAAGAGGTCTTAGCCACCATAATTTTCTGTTAACACAGCTGAAATATGCTGAGTCTAATTTTGTCACCATTTTGTGTTCGTAAGAAATTTTGAAATAATTTAGACTATACACAAAACCTAAAAACTCCCTGTGCAAAGGTCCCCTGTTTAAGGTCTTTAAACTTAACACTAAAATCACACTTAATGGGATCAAACAATGTTATTTCTTGTGGAGGACTTTCGGAAGAACAGTCCAAGCGGTCTGTGTTTTACATATCCGGGAACATGGAGACACAACAGGAGATCAAAGCAAGTAGTAATTAACACATGAAAAATCTCTGTTGTCCTCACAACCTATACATTCCAGGCAAAAGTCTGTTAAAAATTATGAGTGCAGTGCAATACATACTGCCCTGCAATACTATGCATTCCTGGTAGGGCTGCATAGTTTTACTAGTATAATACATTACACGTTAGGCTGTATTATGTTCGCAAGATATGTTACATGTTTTGTTTTCCTTTTGGATATTCTTCCACTAGTTTATGTTCCTTCTTGGAGAACCTCCTGAACAACAAAATAAAGGAAGTTGCACTGATTTTAAGGGCCAACTTGACTTACACACCCGTGCTGGTTTATGCTGCTCTGGAGTTGAAAATCAGGCTTTAGGCTGCTGTTGTACAATCTGTCTGGTGTAGTGGAGTCATGCAAAATACATATAACCTGCATCTAAAGGAAAACTCATATAGGTATATGACATCATCATGTAAACCAGTGTTAAATTTTACCAAAGATTCATGTGGAATAAATACATAGAGATCTGCTGGTGTCAGTGTGCCATGCTAATTTAATCCAGTTAAAACTGTATTTCTAAGTCTGAGCTTTTAACCAACCTTACATGACTGCCAGCATCAGCTGGCATCAGCTTTTATACTGACTGAACTGAGAAAATTGGGACCTGAGACGTCGCAGAGCCTTTTCCACTTAGCCTCAGATCAAAATGTAACTAATTTTAACCTCCTGTGTTTCTATGTAGTCTTTTATTACAGATTCTCTTTCCTGATTTCTAGGAATCTGAAATAGCTCCTAACCCCTTATTCCAAAAGCAGCAGCAGCTGCACGCCCTTGTTGCCAGAGTCTTCTCCCCACATTTCATTAAAATCAGTTACACAATTTCCTTTGGACATTCTCAGCTCCATTGTGCAATTTATTTAATGGATTGCAGATATTTCTACATGTTTTCTGACACCTAACAATTGTGTTCCTCACTATGACTTCCTATCTATCCACTGAGAAATCCTGTGGCACCTCTGTGTGAGGATTCTCGTGTACTGTATGTTCTTGAAATAGTAGGACTTGATATTCATACAGTCTTTGTGGCATTACAGATAAATAAAAATCTGTGAAATCACAACTGGAACAAAGCAAACACAAACTATAAAAGCATGAGGACAATCTGCAGTGCTTATCCAAATTGTACCCACAAAAGGCCTGCACAGAAATCAGATCAGGTCACAAATCAGGAAACTCAGGCAGTAAGAACAATTTACAATTGTGGAGACCCCATAGAGCACACTAAACTCACAGTATAGTCAATCAAGAGAAGAATTAGGAAGTCCTAGAAATATTTCCAAAAAAAAGCAAGTATCTCTGCTGCAGTTGATAAACTTGGAAACACAAAATAATTTACATAGTGTTTAGGTAAGTGATCAAATTCTATGATTACTTCTGTTCCAAATTTTCCTCCATTTGGAAGTTTACTTATATCAGTAAGATGCTGTGGAGCTTGTTTTAGAAAAAGTTATTATTATTTTATATTGAAAATGGTACTATAGTGGGTCATAGCACACCAATCTCAGGCCATTTTCTGCAGAAACTCTTAGAGTTATCCCTAGATTCTGAGTGGCTGTAAGTCCATTGAAATGGTTTCTTCTTGTGAACATAAAACACTTGCAAACACAAAATATTACTGTCTACAAAATTGCAGGGATATCTTTAAATTTCAACACATACTTAAACTATGCTAGATTTGGGGCCATGGATAGAGGAAGGGCTTACTTGACACATATTTGCAACAACTGGAAACAGAACTCAGCAAATGGACTTGGCAACTGAACTTCGCAAAATATTTACTTGCAGCACATCTTTTGCTTTCATTTTGAATTTTACCTTTTCAAATAATATGTAATATTCTTCTTTCAAGAGAGAATTATTACGGCTACATAAAACATATATCTGTGGGTTTCTTCTGCATGCCTGTAATAATTCATAGATAGATAAATAGCTTCTTATTTTGCAAAGCTTGTTCTACGATGAGATTGTATGTCACAACAGGACGATTAGTATTTTTATGTTGAATGTAGTCTTGTCTGGATTAGTAGAATTTTATGAATCATGACTTGATTTGCTTTCTTTAAATTAAAAAAATCTCAACAGAAATATTTTGCACAGTGTTTTTGGAAGACATAGCTCTATTTTGGAGCCCTATGTCATATATTTGGAGGTTTTAATAGTTAAAATGTTCATTCTGAAAAAATGAGTGATTAAAAACTTATGAATCGGGTCTAAAGTTTAAACTTGTGAAGACCCTTCTCTACAAAATATTCTTAGTAACTTTTAATTGCAGAAGCAACTTCCTGTTTGTCTTACTCAGATGTTCCTAAACATTTAGTGGGAAGACAACTAAAGTTGCTGTGAAAAGAGATGGGAAATTGCAGCCAGCCTGTGATTTTCTCATGATGAGTTTCACAAACAAGAGCATAAAAGCTCACAGTTGTAATTCTGATCCATGAAGGGTTATTGTTGTGGGAAACTATTTACCCTGGAAGTTTCTCACCGTTTCAGGCATGCATTCTGCAAGAAACAAGCTAACAGAAGACCTTTAAGGAGTGAATAAAATCGGTATGGAAAAAAATGTTTATCAGCAAACTATGATATTTACTTTGTCCTTAGATTTGAAGGGAAAGGAGCTATTCAAACAATGCCCAGAAATTTTGTTCCAATTTCAGTTCTGTTCAGTTTGATAAACAACATTTTCTAGTCCTCAGTGTGGCAATAGCTCAGCTTCTCAAGATACGTAATCAGGTTCAGTTTCAGTAACATAAAATGCTGGATTTTTATCTTTAATTAAAAGGAAGTAACAGAATATATCCTGACAGATTTCAAAATCCGGACAGATTTTGCTTATCAGCAAAAGACAAAAGTACACATCGCTAAAAGGCAACTGGCATGAGGATTGTTGATTTAGTGCTGTCAAGGAGTTTCCACTAGCATTACGTTTTCGATAAGCAAGTTTCTTATTTAAAGAGACATCAGAGATAGAATAGCTCATTTCTGAAAGAAGGTAAAAGGACTTCGCCTTCTGTCTCACCAGGGCTACTTGAGGGGGATGCCAGCCTGGCCTCTTCCGTAACTTCAAAGAGGAGAAAGTCCATTACAGCCTAAAGAACCACCTAAAACAAGCAAGTTTACACTTTTTTTAGATGTCTCTGTCCTACATGAGAAGACTAACATGAGAACGTTACATGAGTGCATGAGAAGATTACATGAGAACAAATATATTCTTTCTCCATAAATAGTGTCTTTCAAGTACTTGGTTCAATTTAAACTTTGATTGTTTCATTTTGCTTCTGCTGCTTGTAACTTGAAAGATAAATACAGTCATGCAGTACCCAAGCAAGTGTCAAGCCATACTGAAGAGAGTGTTGAGAGCTGCACTCAGAATATCATTAAAAACTCACTACTTTAAAAATTGCTTCAGTTTATCTTCTGAGAAAAACAATATCTGTAATAAAGAAAGTGGTATGGAAGCCAATGTTAGCAGAACTGTACTTTCATTATTATCTGATATAAATATGCTCTCACAGTAACAACAGTTTCCTTCTGCATTAAGCCCCATCAATTTTATATTGCTAGGGTTTTTACAGGCGTTATTTGGAAATAGACATGTATAGAATTTTTTCTCCCTTTGCTAACCATGCCCATACACCTGAAAATAACATCTGTGGAAAGACAGTGACTATTTAGACTCATGGCTGGGCTAAAAAAATTGCGTGAATCTCAAAGTTCCCCAAGGTCTCCACCTACCAAGACTTTGCAGCAAAGACACGCCAAGATATTTTCAGGCATTTAAAAAAAGACATGTAGAAGGGATGTGTTACATTGCAAAGATCAGTAGGGTGCACTGAGCATCACTAGCATATATGAAGGATGGAAAACATCCATGATAAGTAACAGAACTCTTAAATGTAGGTAAATGAGAGGTCAGGTGATTTTTAGTTGTGCGGGAGTGAGCGTGTTACAAACGTGATGTTAAAAATGGCAAAATTAACACCAAAACTGTGTCTCAAATTGTTTCCATTTTCATGCTGGGTTTTGTTGTTTTTTTCTGATGTTTCTTGCTGAACACTAATACATGTCCCACACTTTCTGTCTCTGATCAGCATACACTTAAAACTGTTACCTATTGTATTATTTCTTACATCAATGTTAAAGAAATTCTGTGTTGTCTGTGGCTTCTCTGCCAGTTCCTGGGGGGGCAATTAAGCCAACACAAGCTCTGCTACACTTGAGTCATAAGGAGCTGTGGTAGAAGCACGAGCTGCCATATTGGTAAGCACCATCCTTCCCACGCTTCTCCTCGTGACGAATTGCCCTTTGCTTCCAGTTGCAGTTTAGCCTGGAAATTCAATACAAGACCTTTAAATCAGGAGCAAATAAAATGCCCTCCTTTGGCAGGTTGCAGTTCTGCTCCCTCCTGGCATGGTTCTGGTGTAGGTAAAAACACTCTAAATTTCATGCTAGTACAGATGGACGGTGGCCACTTCCTTTGCAGTGAATCACAGTGAACACTCAGAGAGAAGGAATCTGAAGAAGACTCTTCCCAACAATTTCTCAGCAGGAGCTCGTGTAACATCTCAGCTGGCTCTTATAGGCTCAGTTTAAAACAGAGATATATTGGCAGTATGGACTGGAACGTGTCTGGCACTTGCCAAGTGTAATACTAGAAGTCTCGTGTTCCTGGTTCTCCCATTTCAGTAGCTTTAAACAAGCCTTACGCTCACCACATAAATAGATAAGTTGAAATATCCCCTGAGAGGTCTTTTGTAGAGGTTGAGAGACAGATGCATTAATGTTTTGGTAAGCGGCAGCTGAAACGAATGTATACCTGATTACTAAAGGCACACTGGGAAATTGAAACGAGTGATCTGCACAGAGTTGAGAGACTAATAATACTAAAAGCCAAATTGGAGAAAGATTAAGCAGTTTGTGTATCAGTGAGCACTGAATATCTGAAAGCACGCATAGAAATTAGGACAGCAGAGTGAAGCGGCATAAGGCAGTCGGCAACATGGCCAGCAAAGGCAGCTCAGGGCTAAACTCTGCCCTTATATCCAGACACACATAGTAAATGGGTGCTGGCTTCCCATCCGGTACAAGAGGGATGGCGTCTCCATGAGGACCAGCGAGTGTGGTTTTTTAACATTTATAGTTTGCTCATTGGATCGGTTACAAAGGGGATTCTGTCCCTTACTGGCATTGGCATTTATCTGAGCCACACAAATTAATCAGCTCAATGGCTGGGGATGCCAATTAACTTTTGGACCAAACCCTGATGAAGTCAACACCACATCCACTGAAGGAAATGCCAAAATGCCCATTGATTTCAGTAGTGACAGGTGTTTCTCTTAGCAGGTGTCTCTGCTGCAGAGGGATGGTGCTGGACTGCCTGCACTGAGGAAAATGTCCCCTTATGTCCTCCGTTCCCCTCACATGGAAGCAAGCGATGTGGGAGACCTCCATCCATTCACTTGATTAATAAAGGAAGGTACACAGTACGGACTCCAAGAAATGAAGCTAGATAACAAAAGATATTACATGGATAAGTGGGAAAGACTTCAGAGCTCAGCAGGACCCGTGTCCTTGATTCAACACAAAATATGGCCAAATAAACGACACCAAGCCTTCACTGAGGAAAGCAGGATAAAGCAGGCATCTGTCGTGTGGTGAAGTTGCATGATACAGTAGGCAAAGCTAAAAATGATAATAAGATGTAGAGAAGTTACAAAACAGAGGAGCTCCTGGTCTTGATGTCCTGTAACCCAGAACTTTGCAATAAAAGACAGCTCCTCATCAGGCACTGAGTTAATAATTCATGTCAGTTGCATCTCTCCTCAGCTGCCATTAAAAAAAAAAAAAAAAATCAGTGAAAATATTTCAGAAAGTCTCCGTAGTGATGCAACTCGAAGGTGATAGCAAGGTGTCCTGGTTCCGGCGGGGATAGAGTTAATTCAGGAATGCCGGGACACAGGCATTCCATACCACGTGACGCCATGCCCAGTACTTAGGCGGAGCTGCTCAGGGATGGGGTTTGGAAGTCACGGCTTGGGAGCGGGCTGGGTTCTCTCCGGAGCGGTCGGTGCGCGGTGGGAAGGTAACCCTGTTTGTACATCCCTCCATTGGTGGTGGTGGTGGTGGTGGTGGTGGTGGTCTCGGTCTCCTACTTCCTTTGCTGTCCTGTTAAAGTGTTTTTATCTCAATCCATGAGTTTTGCCTTTTTTTCCCTGCTGAGTGAGCAGCTGCGAGGTTCCTTGGCGCTGGCTGGAGCCAAACCAGGACACAGGGACACACGTGCTGGGGTTGGTGAATGGTCACAGCACTGGAATAAAAGCCCCCTCCAACGAGTCAGCTCCTGAGACCCGGTGCTATAGAAAAACTTTTATGAATTAGAGGGCAGGGCAACATCCGCTGTTTATCTAATTGTAGCTGGCAAATGAAGGGACGCAGGGGCTACGATAAATAGTATTTTGAAACTTCTCTCTGTCATACAATGGACAGAACTGTAAATAGAAAATGTTAAGGAAGTTTCTTATCTTCCTACCCCTTACTCATACAAAAGAGAGGAAGAGAGAAAGGAAACAAGAAAAAGGGCAAGAGAGGGAGAAACAAAGAGAGGGAGGGTGGAAGGAAGGAAGGAAACTCATCTCTCAACAACACAAGGACCAGTCACTATAGAAACTGAGAAATACCAGGCACACCCGGTTACTTTGCTGTCTACCATCACTTTCTCCTACATCTCCAGTTGTTCCCTCTGTTCTGTCACCCTCAACCTGCAAAGAGCTCTTTGCTCCCTACTGAGCACCCTCAGCCTTGGTGCCTGCCCTGCTCCCTTGCAGTTGGGCAGGGTGGCTTTTAGCCACATTATGCTATCTGACATCCTCTCACTTCTTCCCTCATGGGTATTGCCAGTTTTGCTTGTTAAATCCCACTGTAAACCCATCCTTTTCCATGTAGATTGTGGTAACTGCCTCCACAATGCTTTTTGTGAAGTAATATATAAAGGCTGCTACATAGAAATAAAATCATAGAAACACAGAATGGTTTGGGTTGGAAGGAACCTTGAAGATCATCTAGTTCCAACTCCCCTTCCATGGGCAAGGATGCTTCCCACTAGACCGGGTTGCTGAAAGCCCCATCCAACCTGGCCTTGAACACTTCCAGGGATGGGGCAGCTACAACTTCCCTGGGCAACCTGTTCCAGTGCCTCACCACCCTCACAGTGAAAAATTTCTTCCTGATATCCAATGTGAATCTACCCTCTTCCCATTTGAAGCCGTTACCCCTCATGCTATCAGTACAAGTGTATGGTAATGGTAGCTCAGAGTCATGGTGATTGCGGAGTCATGGACTGCAGAAAACAGAGGAAGCACTTAAATACTTTCAGGCTTGCCAAAGATCTTAGTAACGTTTGAAAGGGACACCAAGGAAAGTAATAAAAATATTTTCTCACTTATGTACAACTTTGAGCTGATTGGAATTCATCAGCAGAGAAAAAGGTTGCATTATTCTGTAGCATAGTAGCAGAATTGCTGGCAAAATAATGAATGGAAATTTTAAAATAGGAAAATTGTTTAATAAACAGTCTTCATTTTGAAAGTTATGTAACAGTTATTTGATTACTTCAGATTTTTTTCCCCCTGTTCTTGATACTAAAAACTTCTTCAGAATGTACCTTCTCCTTATAATAGTTTTGAATACATTGACTTTTTCCTATGAAAGGAAACTATTTGGGGGAGAAAACCCAGATATTATTCTAGAGAGAGCTAAAGCAACAGGAAGAACAGCCAAAATCGAAAGAATGGGATGGTACTGACTTGTATAGCTAATATGAATAAAACTAAGGAACAGACATTAGAAAAATCAAGGCAATATGAAAAGTCATTAATGAAGCGTTGTCAGATGGCATTAGGAAATTAGAATAACTTTGTTTATACCAGCCACTGTAATAAGGAGCTGACGTTTCAAAGTATCCCAGGAAGAGACAAGCAAAACACCCTATACTCTTTGCCATTAAGGATGTGGAGCTCTCAAAATTTAATTCATATTTTGTTGGATTTGTATTCTGGAAGAGGTCTTGATCAGATGAAGCTCTTCTGCTTTGTATGAGACCGGAGAAGAGGCTCTGGGTGTCCCTGGTGGATGCTCAAACTACAGAATCATTTTCATTTTCTGTCTGACTCTCTAAATATTTGCACAACTTGAGTGAGAATAACAGAGGAATGAACCCCAGAATGCTAATTGTCTTTCGTATTCATTGCAATTGGGCAATTCTTTGGGCATTCTTTTAGGAATTATGAGATCTGGGTGTTTAAGTCATCAGTCATTAGGCAAGGTGAGAAAGGTAGCTGGCTTCCCCACTAGTGAATTTTATCTATCTTCAGGATCACGAGAGTCTGAAAACCCAAGGTGGTACCCAAATGTTGAATTTAGTGAATTTAACCTAACAAAGCATTCAGGAGTATCCAAACTGCCAGACAGGGCATCCTACTCAAGGGGGAAAAAAAAAAAAATCATATGTGGAAACTGTATTTTTGATGGAACACACATATGTCCCGTATATCCTCAGGCACACATATACATGTGACATGAAAATATGCCCATCTGAAGGCAGCAGTAGAAAACTTTTCATTAGTCACACTATTTAAGTACAAACTATTCAGAAAATTAAGGCTCTATATGTATATTTCTAAAGAGTAGCATTATATAAAGGAGAAAAAAAAGCTGTACGGATTTCAGGGGAAGGAGGGGTGAATTTTAGGGTGCTCAAATATTAAAACTCATAATTTGGCATTATTCTGGACAGTCCTACAATTATTTTCCAGAAAAATTCAGGGAATCAGTTTTGAAGATGGAAGCTGCAGCACAGTCTCAAGGTCTTGCAGTGGTGCTCAATGTAGATGAGGTGCTCGGTTCACATTCTTACCCAGGCAAAAAATTGCTTGATGTTTTCAGAATTTTAGTATGAATCTTTTGCATCTACAGGTTTTCTTAATGCTCCAGCCGCTGAAGCCGTTGTAAGAAAGCATGGCTTTCATAAAGCAGTAAGTTTTGTATTTTGTGTCTTCGATGGAAAGAATTGAAAATTTGACCAAGGAATATATCAGGACAAGAAATTAGAGTAATTTTTTTTTTTGCAGCTGTTGTTTTTAGTGGCTTCAAGTAATGCGTTTTGAACATAAGGTAGTAGTATCATAAGCAAGAGAAGCATCTCATAGATGTTTTTATGAAACATAAAACAGACAATCCAAAAAGGTCTGAGATAGATCACACAGGCCAAATTCAATTCAAATTCAGATGCTTATAAGCTGAAGCAGCCCTACAGATGTATAGCGTTCGTCATGTAGCTATTTTTGTAGACATCTTGCCTTTTTTGTCTGATCTCAGCCCTTCTCATCCGGGCCAGTTTAGTCACCACCATGTTTCACATCCCTGGTTCTACTCAAAAAAATATTTGATACAGCACTGCTGAAGATGGAGTTAATCCAGTCCTAATAAGCTAGAAAAAGGTTTGAGTACCTACCCTGCTTACACGGTAATTCGGAGGTCTTCTTTGTGTTCCTAGTGAGCATATTTTCTGCTGAGAGCGCTGATGCAGGTACTCTATCTTTTGAGCACTATGAGATTTGAACACCTGGTGGGTCCCAGTGCACCACTTAAAATCACCTGCAGCAGCCTGCGTCTGTCAGAGGCTTGGATGCCCTGCCAGCGACCAGATTTCCTCTGCTCTCCTTCCATCAGCCTCAGGACTTCTCTGCTGGAACCGAGCACACTTCCAAACACTAACAGAAGAGCAGTGGGAGATCATTTCATCGGCTACTTAGCAGATTTCAGGATGATCCATCACACATTCTGGCCTCCCAAGTAAAATACAGACTCAGTATAGGAAAATATTAACCACATAAAACACTTAATGGGAATTACAGCCTTGTCAATGAGAGTTTAGGATGTAACCATCTCTATTCCATTTCACGTTACATATGTATAACAAATATTGTCCTTTAAAAATGTATTTCTTTTGAGGCGGAGAAGATTCTTATCTTGCATCTTACTCGTTGTGCGATAAGAATTAAAAGGGATCACACATGGTTGTAATGGATTTTCTGCTGAATATTGTTATGTTGCTGTCCTGCTGTATATTGTGTGTTGCATATTACAGTCAAATCAGTGGTGCCCAGCAGAGGTTTTGTTTCAGGATGATGTTACGTTGAACTGAAGAAAATGGGGACTTAGTAGTTTTAAAAGAGAAAATGAGAGATCTTCTGACGATGTGCTTAAAACTTACATATCAAAGTAGCTGAACGCAATAAGCAGGACCATGTTTTGCTATCTCACTTCAAATGCAATGGTCAAAATGCATTACAGGGCTTTTTCTTGTTCTGTAAGAGCCATCACCCCAGTCACGGCTGGGGCATTATCAGCAGAATTCTTATTAACATCTGGATTGGCATTAAATCCGTTATTTCATTTAGGCTACTCTAGTATGGCCTACTCACATTAACAAAGATCTGCATGATCGCTTCATTGATCCGTCTACCTGTTTGTTTCTTATCTGACTTTGAAATCTGCAAAAGCCACACCGATTGCAATTGCAGTTGATGTTGCAGAGATTTATAAAAAGGCAAGGAGATACGTAAAAAAAAAACAGCTCAACTCCAGAATTTCACAGACCAGAGTAGCCTTCCTAAGTTTCATTGCAGAAGCTGCTGGGCTTGCATGCATTCTCGCATAGGCTTGCAATAGGCAGTGACCCTGCAATGCTTCTGTAAATCATGCCATCGTCCTGCCTGAGGAATTCAAATTACTTAAAGCACACACACAAACCAAGGGAAATATTGCTGTGCTAGAAACCCATGCCTTCACATTCAGAGAGAGATTAGTGTGTCATCACAATCCCTCACTGGAATGTGATTTTTTTTAAAACACTTCTAACTCTGTATGCATGGGAGAAAGACAGGAGGAAAGTCAAAGGATTTAAATTACAAAGGATTATAAATTATAAAACACACTTAACGTTAGTAACAACAAAACAAAAAAGGCTACTTGTACGTCTCTGGAACAAAATGGTAACTTCCACAGTATGATGATATCCAGAGCAATTATTAAAAAACTGGAGAAGGAGCCAGCTGGGTACGCAGTGAAGGCTGAGAAGGATGCCTTGAACATCTCAGCAAATAGAGTTCCAGGTAGGGAGATTCTTCCTTTGTTTAGTGAAGGGAAGTTGGAATTATTTTTAGATCTCTCATTCTATCGTACAGACCTATCAAAAAAAAAAAAAAAGGCAAAAAAGAAAAAAAAAGCCATGGGCTGCATTCAGTTGTCAGTCACAAACCTTAGACTAAATTTATTAACTAATAATAAATTCCATTTTCATCTATTTGTTTGTAATACCAGCAGAGGTATTATGGCATGCCTGCAGCAAAGTAACATGCTTTGACATCAGGCTATGCTAGGTGTGTGCAGTATTGAATGTAGGTCTGCTTAAGCTATACACTCTATTTTGCTGAAAAATATTCATGCAAAATCTTGTCTAAGTATTACCTATATTTAGGTCCACTTTTCACAGAGAAGGTTCAAATACCAGTAGGTGAAAAGCCATGGACCATAGAATCATAGATTGGTTAGA
>VZSF01006234.1:0-17029 GCA_013398295.1 Chionis minor
CTGCCTGTCCTTCCTGAAGAGAATGAATGAGAGTATCTTTTCTGTATTGTTGGAGAGGTTGCTTTGTTGTTTAACTAAAACCCCTTTCATGTTCAGATCCCAGTATGACACAAGCAGGTGAAATACAATCTCTGCACTATTCTGCTTTTTCTCTGTCTACAGACAGGGGGCTTTTTCTGGATTATTATTTTTCCACTGTTGCCTGGATGGATAAGTTAAGCATGGTATCTTACAGATTTCTGGTGGGCTTTTTTGTGATTTGGTGGTTTGGTTTTTTTTAAATCCCTCTGGTAGAAGAAGGCGGGGAGGAGAGCTACTGAGATCTTCCATGGGATGACACTTGTTGAGCCAGTTATTTGGCTGTCAGAAATCTGGGATCTTATCAATCCAGTTTATGAAAATTATTAAACTTTTGTATGAGTAGTATTTCCATCAAACCAGGGCAAAATACTAACACTTTCTGAAGCTAATGAGAAAAGTTGTCTTTAGATTCAAGTCCTAATTTGTTTTGTAACGTGTCTTATCAATACGCTTCCTCTTAAATCTAAAAATAGTGCATTGACTTTGTGGAGGGGTCTCCTAACTGTCTTCACCCTCTTATTTTCCCTACTTGCTTTCCCATCCTTCATTTCTTTACCCAAGTGCTGGCTTAAGTTCCTTATTTGGTAAACATTTTAATAAAACAAATTAAAATGTTTGGCATAAAGCTTTCTCTGCTCATAGTGCAGGTTTCTGTGGCTCTGTGGCATCACTGCTCCTTCATCATTGGACAAAACACAACAAAACCGAGCTTTTGATGCTCCTGGAAGGGACCAGTTGAGCAGACTAATGCCTGTCACCAGAGGGATTGCTGAACTCCTTGAGGAGATGGGTTGTTGCTCAGCTGATGTGGGAGCTGTAGGTCTGGATGTGGAGTGCTTGTCCTATGGAAGCCTCTTCAGAGATCTCTTGTCCTTGTCTCAGACTTCTTGTCCAAAGCTATTCCACGCTCTACTTAATTTCATCTACTTACATACATGGAAACAAATGAAGTTTCAAGTGATTCAAATAAATAATAGTTGTAAGTAGTAATAAATGCAAGGCAATAGGGATCAGCTAATGTTTGGAGAGTTAATGATGCAGAATTATTGTCTTTGCTGGAATAAACTAATTGTTGGATATAGTGAAAAAAAATATCGCCAAACATCACTTGAAGAATTTGTTTGGCAAATGCCACAAAAAAAAAAAAAAGGAATTGGTGGGTTAATCCACATCCTTAAAATACAAAGTGTTAAACAGTTTTAGAAGTTTAATAGTTTTTTTTTTATTATATTGCATTTTTTGTAATCTTCAACAGGATGGGGTATAAAGAAGAGTTATTCTTACTCAAAGACTTTGGAAAGAGCTATTAATTTTATGAAGAGTAGAAGATAAAATTGAAGACTAAAGAAGTAAAAACCCTTAACCTGTAAAGTAATTAATGATGCCAGGAATAACCACTTGTAGGAAAGACACGAAGGGGAGGAGAGTGTTTGGCTTGTACTTGCAGTTGCAGTGATAGTACAGGTACTTAAATGGAGTTACAGGTAAATATGATTTTTCATCTGCTAAACACCAGAGCCATACAAGAAGAATTTTGTTGCTTGAAATACTTTGTTCAAGTTTTAAAATTCTTGAAAAAGTGCAAATTTCTTCAGTTTCTAATGTTAACAGATAAATCTTCATTTCTCAACTGCTCCATTCAGATTTACAAACAAATCTTTTTGGATTATAACCTGTGTGTGTGTAAATATTAAAAAAAAAATACAAAAAAATTAACATATTGGTAAACTGGCTGGAGAGAGGTAGAACAATGTTGCGTTTTATTGTATTCAGTCCAAATATATTCAAGGTTGTTCTGACTCATTTTTCTTTTGACTTTATATTTTATGGATACAATCTCAGAGGATTAAAGTTGAGAAAATGTATTAGCATTATATATATTAACATGATTTCATTTGTGCATACAGTAAAACAAGGCTCAAATTCAACTTTGAGTTGAATTCAGCTGGGCTAACTTGGGTGTCAAAATCTCATCTAAGAAGAAAAAAGCTAACTTTTGCTAGGCTTTTTAGTTGAGCCTTTGTTAATACAACACGAAGCATTTGGGGGTGATGTACTGGCAGAATAATCTGTCTGTGGTTATGTAAAGCAAGTAGTTTAGTACATTCTGTGTTCCAAAATATCAGCTGCATTTTTGGAAAATCTAAAATGTCTGTTGTGGGTGACCTGAGAGACGATGACCTCATTGAAGGGAAACTAGACTAGGACCCTTTGCCTTCCTCCTCTCGATGTGAGATTTTTCTCTAAAGGGGCAATTTGAGTGGGAGGACGCAGTCTATTCTTACAGAAGGCTTTAAGTATATCTTACATTGAGGATTTTAAGTATAGGTTTTTCTGTGCGTGTTCTTGAATTTCATTGGCATGGTAAGACATGATGCGGCCATTGCAGTCAGTCTGATATTTTTAGGACGTAAGCCTGCTTTGCTGACTGTGAAGCCACGCTGATGTAGCAGAAAGTAACAATTCCGAAGAAGCAGGAAATTATTTCAGGTGAAGGACTGGACAAGTTTAAAGTCTTTAGGTACAGCTTGAGAAGGCATACCAAGCTCAAGTCAATACAGTGTGGTTTGTACCAGAAAATGTAAGGTAAACCCATGGCAGTATGTGGGTAGTCCTGGTCCTTACTAAGAGCTAGCTAAATAATGAGTTGCTCCTTGTTTTTCTGACCTGCAGGGGTGTTGAGGATCCCTGGCACCGTGTGGGATGGAGTTTGAAAGCTAGGCAGGTCTCCTGGTCTGAGCGCCCTGTCAGAAGCCCTTATGCGCAGCGGTCACCCTTAAACACGTTTCACAACTTGAGACTTGTTTTATTTTTGCATGGCGAGCAAGTTATGTGTTGAGATAGGAGACACATTTTGTCTGCTGTGTAGGGAAGTGAAGCTGTCATTGCTCGAGTAGCCTCAGGGCTGCTGGATTTTGATGGTTGTCTTATGTGACTGTCCTCTTCTCTCAGCTAGGAGCTTTTTTTTTAGGGAGACTGGATTTGTAACTCCCTATCGAGGCAGGTAATTTTGTTTAGCAAAGCAGGTATAAGATAACAGACTTTGATCAGTGAATGAAGCGAAGTGGTCAGTGTGTGCCGGGGTAATCTGGAAGCACGGGGGTCTCCTTTCCCTAGGGAGACCAGGTGCATCCCATTGCCTCAGTCTGTGCGTTGCTGAAGCTGTGGTTATGCTGTAAATGTTAATTTGGTACCCTGCCTGAATGTTTGTTTTCTAGCAGTTTTCCCTTCACTGACTAATTGGTCTTTGCTCAATATGTTGAATATTAGCTAATGATGAGCTGCAAGAGTCAAACCACTGAACCTGAGCGAAAGAAAGAACTGGTTTTGTTCCTTTGCTCCTTTGGCCAGGGCAGAGTGGAAGACCATCTACCTGATTTCTCCAATTTATGCCTCTTGAAAGGCATTTCAAGTTGCAGTCTCCTCTGGTTAAGAAGGTTGCTTATTTTCATTAGACTAAGACTTGGGCCTGTACCAACACTGCAGTGACCTGCAATGCATCTTCATATCCTCCGTGTTAACTGGTCCCACAGTATTTGCACTTTGCTGGTGTCCCTTGTCGCTCTCATGACCTCTACCAGCCAGCTGGAAAAGGGACACCTATAGTTGGTGTCCAAATTGTGCATGTCCTCAGTGAGCAGCCAGCAGCCACAGAGAAGCAAGCGGAGGATGGCACGAACGTGGCACTCTGCCTCTTCACATGCCTGCTTGTTTTAATGCAGCTTGATAGAGAGGGAAGCGGAGCTGGCCAAGACCGCAGGGATTCCTTTTCGAATGTAACCAAGCTAAAAATTGCCTTTGGCTCCGTGGCAGGGATGGAATATTTCATACGAATTGGATTTTTTTTTTTTTGTAAAGTCATGATCAGATCTTGGAATTTTCATCCACAATATTAAGGCTTATATTCTAGCTGGTGTTTAGACCAGATGTTAACAATAACAATTATGGTGTAGAACAAGTTTCCAAAATACGTGTGACTTTTATTATTGTTGTCTTTAGTATTTTAAAGGAAAATCAATGACATGTTTTTGAAATACACGCTGATTTGTAATGATGACAATGCTGATTTGTAAAATACAGTTCCTTCTGATATGCTTTTATGTTAAGCACCTCCATACAATGTTCAAAGACTCACGTTGAATTTAAACAGAAGACTTTTGTGTATAGTTAATTTTAGGGGCAGTGTTACAGGTGTAGATTGCATTGCTAAGGAATATTTTTTTAATTGTTTCTTGTATTTAAGTAGCATTTCACACAGAAGCTTTCATCAGCTGCAAAGAGAATTTAGGAAACCAAACTGCACTATATTTTACATATCTGGATAAGCTTTTACTTGTAACTAGTTAGTGGTGTATTTGCAGGGGTCGTTTAAGCCAGCACTGTGTTTACCTGCACATAACAATTTAAGTACATTCCTAGAAATGTCTTTTTTTGTCTTTTTTTTTAATTACAGCAGGGGAGAGGAGAGACAACGTCTGGCCTGTTGTAACATCTAAATAATTTAATTGGTGAAAGCCAGCTGTCAAAGCTTATGATATGAAACTGTTGAGCAGTATAGCTCTGCAGAAACAAATAGGAACGTGTATTTAGCAGTCCCAACTGAAAGTTTGGGAAGCACAAAATGCAAGGAGCATTGTAGACACCATCTTGTCAAGGTTGGCCGTTTTTATGTAGAGCTGACTATTTACATCTGGAAGTTTAAACTAAATATAAGCTGCTAATGTATACTCAAAAACTGCAAGGAAATTAAGTTTGAACACTTGAATAATGAGATAATAGGTTTGATTTCCTTTAGGCAATGTAATAAATTTGCAACGTATTTTGTCTGATGCCTGGATGATAAATGAGATTTGCAAAAGTATGTGTACGCAACACAGCAAAATACTTAGAAGCAGCGTGGTGTCATACCCATTTTTTCTGAAGGGTAGAACTTGGTTTGTGCTGCAGGATGATCTCACTAATACCTAACCAAAGTGGAGACATGTTGCGAGCCTGATGTGTGCCATAAGAGACTTTCCTTGGGTTTCTAAAAAAACTGTTAATATAAAATGAAGACATGCATTAGCAATCATTTTATTTATTTTCTACACAGACCTTATGGTATTAATTTTTTTAACATTGTCAAGAATTTAGGATAGATAATCAATATACTATTAAAAAATTCTTCTTTTTCTTTGTGTTTTGTTTAATGCTTTGGAAAAAGAGCTGTAGTAGCCTTCCTTTTGCGTCTTAAGTTGTGTTTAAATAGCAAATCCATGCCTTCTTTTTTTGTGTTTGAATTTCCGCCTCAGTCTGCAAAGTTTGCGAGTTGAATCCAGAGAACTGAAGAAAGTAGTTTCATGTGGAAAGTCTTACAATTTCAGTAAATAAGGATTTCTGTTACGATCATTATCACAGAAAGTTGTTCATTTGGCCTTTCCTTCCTAAATTATATAAAGACTGCTAAGGGATCCAGAGAGAACTTTAGTCAAGTCTATTAATAGCGAAGATGTGAGTTGCCTGTAGGGGAGACAAAGCATGCTTTGAAAGGTACGTGGCAGACTGTGGTTTTCTTCTTTCTGTCTTGTACTCCAGGTCTCATAAATAACGTTAAAGACTACTTTGTCTTTGTTAGCAGCAACTCAAAGCATTCGGGGTGAAGGGGGAGTGGCTTCCAAACTCATGTTTAAAGAAAAGAAAAAAGTCAAGTTTTGGAGGTAACTTTAATTTAACTTTCAGATTTTGAAACTGCAGTATTAGCTTTTGGGCCTTTTTTCGTAGCTAGGAGAGTTTTAAATTTATTTCTGAATATAGCAGAGTATGTATTTAAGTAACAGCAAAGCCTAGAATTTTGAAATAAATACAATCAGAAGACTGAAAGTCACAGAAAATTATGGAAGCACATGAGAATTGGCAGAAGTGTGATTATTCATATGCCAGTTCTGTGTGAATATTGCAGAGCTGCAGAACTTGAGCTCATGTGACTTGATCCTTCTTTGATATTGAGGAGATTTTACTTTGGTGCAGTACAGCGACATTAAGAGTAACGTTAATATAACCATTCTGATTTGGCAAAGCCCAGATTTCAAAATACTTTCTTAGGGTTTGTTTTCAATGTAAGGAATACTGGAAATGTATTTCTTTCACTGTAAACAACAGCTTGTTTGTTGCAAGGAATGCATTTAGGAATAGACCTTCACAAGCTTTCTGTATCAGTTCTGACAGTCTGGCTTCTGTCTCCTCCAGGATTCATTACTGATATAGATGATGAAATGGGATCAGTGTGATTTTGTACTTGAGAAAAGTTATTCTTTTCAGAAATGTGAGAAGACCTTAAATAGTACTGGAAGGAGGGAAGGAAGAAGAGAGCAAAGAGAGATTATATGTAATTAATTGTCAACTCTTCTTTAAAAAGCTTAAAAAAAGAAAATAATTATTTACTTCTTAAGCACTTAATGTAATATAAAGGAATTGTCTCAAATTGAAGTTCTTCAGTACGGTATTCTTATTCTGAAGATCTTACACAGCTTGTGTTAACATAATTTTATTTTCTAAAAATATAGATAATTATTTTACTTTACAGAATGTATAGAAACATAAAATATGATTTGATTGAAGTATGATTGCCTAGTCCAGGGATTCAGTCATTTTAGGCTGTCAGAATGAAGTTTAAGACAAAGTATTGGTTGCTTAGAAAAATAATAAATTATGTTCAGTATAAGCAACCCCTAATATGTGTGTATATAGATGGATATGTTTTGTGATACAAAAAGGGCTACTTTTCCAAAGGCAAAAAAACCCCATAAATTTAGCAAAAATAGTCTCTCATGATAGTGAGAGATACTGGCAGAAAGAAGGAATAGCAATTAATACAAATTACAGCTTTACATAATCAGAAGAGTCATGGTAAATAATGGGCTAAAGTTCCTGTGAGTTACACAAGTATTTTAAGAAGCATCTAAATCTTTGTAGCATGGTAAGCCAGTGGAAACCTCCTAATGGAAGGGATGAATTGTTCATCTGTCAATGTTTTCAGTTTAAGATTTGGTGCCTTTCTGGTAAAAGTGATTTTCTGCATCGTAGCCTTAATGGGCTCTTTAGAAACAACCTTAAATGCAGGCTTTCAGGCAGCGCAGGGACAGACTTACAAGCCAGCTCTGTTGAAGGCAGCAAATTTTGGACAGAATGTGTCATGGTATACATCAGTATTTCTACACTATACTTTCCAAAACTGCATCTGGGGTCACGTCAAATGTTAAACCTCAGCCATCCTATGAAGAGAGAACTGAGTGAATAAAGAGAAAAAATGGAATGTCTACAAACCTTGACAGGAAGTGTAGTTAGAAGAAGCGTGGGGGCTTTATTGCTGTCCTGGTTTGAGAGACACAGGACTGGTTTCTCTTTCAGTAATTTTACTTTTCAGTAAGGTTTCTGTGAATGCTTGCAAAAACTGCATTTTTAGAAGACTCTAGTGTCTGAATTTGTGAAAATATTTACTTCATAGCCAGCTGTGGTGCGTGGGTTTCAAGGTCTCAGTGTTTTCAAGCTTGCCAGGTGCAGGGATGAGGAGGAGTGAGACCCGGGCACTTGACCCAAGGTGGCCAACAGGATTATTTCATACTGTGAAATGTCACACCCAATATAAATTAGAAAGTTTGATGAGGAGTTTCTCTCTTCTGTGGTGGCGGTGATCCAGAGGACTTCTTGCCCTGGTGCTGGACCTCTGAGCGCTTCCCTTCTTCCCGGAGCCGTAGCGCTCGCAGTGTCTGACATTTACTGTCCACTGCTGGGAGTGCACAGCTTCCTGCTGGTAGAATTGGCTCAGTGTAATCCTTGCATATTTTATATTGGTATCAGGATCAATATCAGGTCTTCAGTGTTATTACTGTTAATTATCTAGTCTTACTCTATTAAATCTGTTTATATTTCAACCCTTGGGTTTCCTTGGTTTTTTTTCCCCAATTCCGCTTCCTGGGGGGGGGGGGGGTCATCAGGTGATAGAATAATTGTCTAAACGACAATAAATGGTTGTGGGTTCTTCAAACCGTAACAATTGCTTACGAGATAACTTGTTTGAAGCTTTGAGCTCGAGTCAGTGGGTTGAAGAGTGTTTACCTTGCAGGAAAGTTGAATGTGTGTGACAACAGTATGTATGTTGGCCTAATATCAGTGTTGTTGTGCCACATGCCAGTTTTGTACCTACATGAATATATTCAGGGCTTTTTATTCAGGGCAGTATTTCTGTTTCAGCACCAGCTCACACAAATGTGCTGAGTTGAACAATTACAGAGGTGAGGGCCATTTTAATGCAGTTGCGATTTGCAGGGGTTTTACTATACATCTATGTTTCTTTTCAAGTCGTTGGCCAGTTTGATTCTATATAAATAAGATACAAGCTCATACAAGAGCTGAGACATACCGGCTTCATTAGTGGTGGGCCTGCACATACAGTGCAGGCGTGACAAAGGTGACAAAAGGTGGTGGAGTTTCAGCTTATTTGAGTACCCTGCTTGATGAGTTCTCTTCCATCAGGCCTTGCTGGAGCCTGAATCGGAGAACTCTGAAGCAGCATGACTGAATTCTGCTTCTCAATTACATCTCAACCAGTTTAGTAGCATGAATAGTTAAGAGAGAGAATTAAAGAGCTGTCAGCCTTTCATTAGACTATCTGATTCTTAACTCTTGGCTCCAAAGCCACGCTTTCCCATAATAATGCATTGCGATTGAACCACGTAATTAAAATACTTTTTATCTAAATGAGAAAGTTGTACTTCTTGTAAGTTGTTCTTCAGAATTTATTTGTGGAACGTAATTATTCTGTGCATTCCTTGTTAATGTAAGTAGGTGGTTATTAATTTGCTTACCCATGGAGTCTCAAAGGCAGGAGGTCCTTATGCAGTAGGAACTTACAGACTCCTTAAAGTTTTAGCTGTTAAAATTGCTCAAGAAGTGCATGGTCTCAGCCCCCTGGAAGAGCTTACTATCTCCTACAAAAGAGTTTCTGGTATCTAGCCTCTTCTTGTTGATAGTGATATTATCTGAGCAGTTTTACTATCCTTAGGAGGCAGGGTTTTTTGGGGAAAAAAACCTGTCTGGCTATCATGGAATTAGCTTTAATGGAATAAACTTCTAGTGAGATTAACCTGGCTGGAGTGAGAACTGTTTTAATTATTTCAAAGAAAACATTGAGATCATGGCATGTATCACATTTTACAACCAGAGGACTAAAAACTTCTTTAGGTAGGGAAAGCTTTGGCTATATCTATATTAACAAGTAATTTGCATTGGGAATGGATCCATAGAAGAAAAATAGCGAGTGCTGAGGACTTGGTGGCCCCAGTCTGTATTTTTTCAGAGGTAATACTTTGGGCGGACTCAACTTGCATTCCAGGGAATGCTGGAACAGGAAATCACTTGCAGCACATCCTCCATTTTAGTTTTCATCAAAACATAGTGAAGTTCGTATACTTTTAGACTGCTCCTAAATGAAAAAAAATAAGTACAAGGATATACTACTTATTAAACTTCATCATACATATAGCTACTTCATTAAAATCGTTATGTAAAAGTATATATTTTTATTTAGGGCATGAACACATAAATGAAATCTATGAGCAGATCTGAGACAGTTAATAGTATAAAATATAAATAATCCCCCTTTGTTGGGGAATGAAAATGGTAATTTTCATTGAACTTGGTAAAAGAATGGATTGCTTCTTTTGTGTTTATACCATAGACAAATGGAAAATATTACCTTAACTTCTCCAAATACTTGAGTGAAAAAAACCCCACCTTGTATAAACTTGTATTTCATAGATACAGAGACTGGTAAATTGTGGTACAAGTCCAAGAGATGCTTCATGTGTTGTTTTACAAAATGACTGCAAAGTTCTCATAACATTTGCAGGGGCAAAGGGCTTTTAAGAAAACTCATACGACAACAAGACAGAATTGCTATTAAATTGTTGTTTGAAGTAGAAAGGATGTGTATCTTGAAATAGAGGACTGCTTTCAAGAAGCAGCTTTCTGCATATAATACTCAAAGCTTACCATTTTGAGGGAGTGTCTGCGAAGTACAGAAAAGATGAGGTAAGATTTCAGGATGGAAATAATCTGTAAACAGGGAGATTTAATCCTGTGTTATGGCAGCATAGTAATAATCAACTTGTTACTTTCAGATTTCCTCTTCTGTCCGCAGTGAATGCAAACACAGTTCCTGAAAGACCATTTGTTCAAGCATTTAAAATGTCTCTAGTTTCTGTGGCATGGTGAATCTGTTTGGTTTGTTGTAACCAACTAATAAAATAATGTCACCGGTGCGAGTGGACTAGTGAAGCGGAACTGTTGTAAGCAGGCGCAGGCTGACTAGACCTCCCTGGACCTAAGTTCTGGTAGTTTTTCTGTGCTAAAATACCAAGAGGTGAACAGGTTATCCGTTTAATGTAAGCCTCTTATTGCCTGGCATTTCTAACCATTGTTCGCCTGTTGTGCACAAAACCAAACCTCTTGAATAATCAACTGCATTTGAAAGCAAAATGGAAAATCCTTTCCTGTCTACCCTGACATATCTAGTTCTGCTTTGGGGACTCCTTTATGCAACTCTCCCTGCCTCTTGACGGTGGAATTACAATAATGAGAGATTTTGCTGTATTTGAGCTGATAGTTTTTGGAAAAAGCAACTTCTCCTGTATAGTGAAGAGCAGACTAGAGCTGGGCAGCTTGAGAGAAAACTTGACCAAGATCTGCTGAAGTAACTGAGTTTGACACCTTGCTTAACTGTGAGCTCCCGCCGAAGAGCAGTGGCAAGTCTTAATGGGATAAGGCACTAATTAACATAAACACGTGGAATATGGTTTTCTGCACTACTTTACAGAGAAGGAGTCACATATTGCTGGATGTTTGTTCGCCGGTGAAGGAGCAGAGTAATGTCGGGCCTCAGGAGAGCCAGTTCATCTGCAGGGGCAGGGACAGCCGGCAGTGGGGGGCCGTGGGGTGGCCGAGTGGGGAGCTCCTCACCGAGCTCCCTTGCCGAAAGGAATCTGTAGGGAACATGGAAGCGGGGATGGGTGAGGCCAGAGGAATTTAGAAACGCCGAACATGTAGATATGGAATTAAGCCAGGCAAAGCTCAGGCAGAACGGAGGCTGGGGAGATTATGGAGGCCGACGGAAAGGGCTTGTAAAGGTACAGTGGCAGCAGAGGGGAGCGACGTGATGCCAGATATAGCTAGGGAATGTCTACCACCGAATTCAGACCCGATAAACTCAAGATGTGCATCGGTTTTGTTTCCTACACTAATACTCTTATGCTAAAATGTATTCATTTGAGCAACGTGAAATGTGAAGCACAGCACTCTCTGTAGGCATTATGGGTTCAGGCGTGTTTGAGCAGCACTGCACTGAGCAGAAGGCTCATTTGCGCCAGGCTGTTTGTCTACTTTTACAGTCTGGCTGAAATAACCAGGAGGTGCAAACTCCAGCTTGTCACTGCACGAGAGATAAATGTTAACGTAGCATTCTGCTGGCTCACTCAGCTCTTTTGTTATAATAAAGAGCATAAAGGAAGATTTATTTTGCAAAAAAAAAAAAAAAGCATAATTTCAGCTAGGATTAATTGCCTTTTCAAAAGGCCGACCAGCTGCTTCAAGTAGAGTACCGTAAAAATGTTTTGGGAAAAAAAAAAAGATGTTCCACGAAGCTCTGAGGCATGAAAAATTTAAAGGGTAAGTAAAAATAAATAGCAAATGGAATTTGTCACTTATTCTGTGCATGCAGTGGACGTATATTTGTGTATACTACAGTGACAGCTAAAATTAGCACCTTTTCTGCAGTAGGCAAGGGGCTGTTTGAAGTCAGGATATTAAAGGAATTAAATGGATTCCAAAAGAATTTCAAGGGAGTGAGGGTGTTTCAGGAGAGGGAGGACATGGTGTCACAAATCAAGCTTAGCGAAAGTCGCTCCAGATCCTGGCAACAAGAGTTTACAGGGAATACCTGAGAAGGATGTGTGGCAGTGATGTTGTGTTCATCCAGAAGGTTGGACAAGCACCTGAACATCTACAAATAGTGGAAATGATGGAAAATAAACCTAAAATCGCTTTCTCAGCAGGCAGTGGAATGTCAGATGCTATCTCAGATATTTAAAATCAAATTCAGATAGGAGAGTTGTGTGTGGTTACTCTCTATTTTTTTTTAATATCACTGGCAGTGTTCTTTTAATTTTAGACCTTGCGCTGTTTTGGTGGGGAATGCATTAACACTTGATCATAATGAAAAGCAAAGCATGTTCAGATAAAAAGTCATGCCTGTCAACGTTGATAAGTTTTCATCAAAAAATGCAGCAACCTCTTCATTTGTAACTGTGTTTTCCCATTGCCCAATTTTTGGCAGCAAAGTATTTGAGAGATTAAAGGAATGTTTCTTCATACTGATCTCACCAAGAGTAATCTTACCAAGTTACTCCCTTGTTCAGAGTCATTTGCTGGCTTTGCTCCTTCTGTATTGTGTTCAAACTCCTCACCTTCAAAGCATGGTAAGAGTTTGCTCTTGGCAATCTCATTCCTCATTTATTCTTCTCAATATTTTTCAATCTGTCTCCTCACCTGGAATTCCCTCTCCTTTTCTTGGTGCAACAAGTAAACATACTCATTTTCACATCACAGTGAGAGAAGCTTGTTTACATTAATTTTCAAAGTGTAAAAACCTTTAGAACAATACAGAGCATTAATCTTAAATTTTGGCATTGTTGATTGTTGATAAGCCCTCTGGAGCTTTTGATACTTCTGTTAAAATATGAGCTCCCTGAAGTAAGGACAGGGCCTCCTGTGTTCCAGTACTTCGTTGATAAACCAAATGTTCCAATCTTTTGCACTAAGTAGATGAACTTTTTTAAAGTGAGCAAACAGAATGGGTTTTATGAAGTGATTTGTAAAGTGGTGTTATCAAGTGCAGATTTGTGAGAGAATTTTAAATGTGGACAGTAAAGTAGATCTACTTTTTCCAATATTGATGGCTTATGTTTAATGCAAAAATGAAAGAGGTGTATTCTGATTAGCCGTATTAAGACTGATAGACAGCATAGGTATTTCTATTTGTTTCTTACTTTTGTTTCTCCAGCATAGCACAACCATGTCTACCACGTTAGTAACAGGATCTTCTCTAGGTGTTAGCAATACCCTGTGGGGTTATGTAGGCTCCCTTTTTTATTCCTTTCTAAAGCAGTGAGATTTTGTGTTAATGTATTTAGAAAAAAATAAGAGAGACTGTATTAAACAAAAGAAGGGAGGTGTTTCTTAGTATTGCAAGATTCTCCTTTCTCTGAGATTGCTGTTGACTGTGCCCCTGTATCTTCATCAACTACTGCATACGCTGCTGAAGTTCTCATGGGCTGTAATGTAAAATATGTCTGCTGTACTAGCTCTGGAAATTACAGCAAGATCTTTTGTGAATGTTTTGTTAATTTGATTTTTTTTTTCCTTGGTTACTGGTAAAAGTTGTTTCAGATTTCAAACTGTTAGCAGTTGCAGTATTGATGCTTTATTTGTTTATGGAAGGGTATGCAAAGGCCTGTGCCATCTCTAGCTGCCTCCCACTAAGTCAGTGGGAAAGAAGGGTATTCTGGGTTTATGTGAAGATTTCTATTTAATCTGGACTTCGAGCTCAGGATGGCACACATCTTGCTTGGGAATTAATTATTTGTCTCTTTAAGCAAGTGTGAATATAGCTTTTTATAGGGAGAGTGACTTCCTGGTAACTGTGTGAGAAGGGTAAGTATAAATTTGGGCATCAGCAAAAGGATGTGAAAGATATTTAATTTCCAGTTTATGTGGAAACTAAAATGAAGAGTGAAAAGGGAAGGCTACACAAGTGCATACAGTTAAAATATTTGGGAACATGCAGTGTGCAGAATGTGTAATTATTTTCTCCTCTCCATTTTTACCTATTTTTTACTTGTTTGGTTATTTTGAGAGCTTAGTGGAAAGTGTTAAAAATTTTCTTTCCTTAACAAACCTTTGAAAACTGAGTAGCTGAGAACTTTGCATTATAGATAGGCAAAGGAAAGAAGGTGGCATTCTGAAGACACTCATTTTTTTTTCATTTGGGGAAAAAAAAAGTTTTCAAAAACGCAGGTATTGCACAGAAAGGGCTCTGTGCTTTGGAAAGCTTTGTAAATGTCCCTTTCTAACCTTCCATATTATTAGTCTGATTGCTTAGGCCTTAAGGCAACATTTTTAAATTCCTTTCATTCTCTCGTATTCCAGCTTTTAATTTCAAAACAACTTTGTGGGAGAGAGTTGCTCATATTAAACAACCTTCTATTTATTTCTTGATATCAGACAAGAAAAAAATCCAAAACGTTTTCTTCTAAAAGCTGTTAAGACAGAGCAAGCATAAAGGACTTTGATAAACTGTCTACTTTAAGTTGGTCATTGATAGTTTACGTCAAAAAAACACATAAAAATTGTTTACATGGGGAAAGGAGCTACCCTTCTATTACAAAATACAGTGTTTCTCTGATGCTGCGATGTGAAGTTCTTCTGCAAGTAATCAAGAGCAAAGTTAACAGATAAAGTCCTCAAAAAAGTCTGGCAAAGGGTCTAGGAGCACTTGACATTTCAACCTGCAGTAGGTGGCTGAAGCCTGGAAATTAATAAAGAGTATTCTGCTATGTCACACGCTACTGCATCTAGAACTAGTACTGGTGTTAGTTATCAGGTATAAACATTAGAGAAAATTTACCATATTCTGTAATAGTTAATCATGTTCTGTAATAGCTAGTAGCAGAGAAGCTTTGCAGGTCTACAAAATAAATTTTAACTTGATGGTCAAATTAAATAATTTTAAAAACATTATCCAATTTCTTCATTTATCAAGAACCTGCATTTTCTTTACTGATTGCAGTTGTTCAGCTTTTCCAAAATTATAATAAATATGTTGGCTTGATTGTGTTTTTTATCCTGCATCCTATTTTTTCCTAAAATAATCTTTCTTCAAAATGATTACTGCTATGTAGGTCACTGTTAAGTTACACACAGATGGGTTTCAAACCTGGTCTCTTTAATGAGGGTAACCTGGCTAGCCGGTTCCCTTTAGATGCACAGCTTCTACTTTTATTAAAATCAAAAAC
Organism: Chionis minor; assembly: GCA_013398295.1. Taxonomy (NCBI): domain Eukaryota; kingdom Metazoa; phylum Chordata; class Aves; order Charadriiformes; family Chionidae; genus Chionis; species Chionis minor. The sequence goes on from VZSF01006234.1 coordinate 15,186, forward strand.
TACCAAGCTGCAACTAACCGTGTTTGAGTATGGCGTTTCAAAACAACTACAAACTTTCTACTGTTTTAAGTCAAGTGTGTGGTTATTTATTTTACGTGTGCTGACAACAATGAGTTATATCATTAGAAACTACTAGAAGTGGATATACTTACCAACATTAACGTTGCTCACTTCCTTAATCTAGTGAACTGTCATATAAAAAATACTGTTTTACTGTATTCTGTAGTGCAATAGTAATTCATATCAGATGATACCAAAGGTTTGGCTTTATGGTTATTACAGCATACTAGCAACTTGATACAGCCTCCTGACATAAAAATGTCTTACGTTTTTATCATCCAGATAGCAGGAACCTCAGAAGCCCTGTAACAAGAAACAATTTTGTTTGCATTGATGACCTCTGCAGTCTTTCAGGATAGTTGGGATGGTAGAAGTAAGTAAAATTGATTCCACTAACAATTTGGTGTCAGAGGCAGATTAATAATGTTTGAATTGGTCTTACTTTGAGCAAATGTGACCTCATTTGTATCGTTCCTTAGATGAGAAAAATAAATGCAGGGAGCCAGCTTTTAACATTCTTGGATTATGGAGACACTTTGTGTTCTGGAACTTGAAAAGAAACAAGGGAGACTTAGTTTCAAATGTTACTGCCTCTTTGTCGGTGTGTTCTGCAAAACTGAGTATTTAATTTGTTCGGGCGACTGCAGTATAGCAGTCGCTTTAGAGCTTAACGTAGGGAGCACGTTTCCTTCATTTAGAAGGAAATCCTACTGAGGGAAATACATCTTTTAATATAAGCAGTTTAAGGTCTTCAGTGAAGTGTTCTTATAAGCTCCATGTCACAAAATATGTGAAAATTTAAATGCACGTACAGAAAGAACAAAGGAGACTGAAACAAAGAAAAAACTAGACAGAGCAGATGGCTTTAAATTAAGACTTGAAAACAGGTATTGGAGCCAGCAAGATGAAAGAAACATGAAAAAACTATAGGTGCAAAATGGGATGTTCTTGCATGTAGGACTGGACAGCTTGGTAAAGGCTAAAGAATGCAAGAAAGCAAAAATGCACATTAAAAAAAGTAAAGGATGCAATTGAAAGGTTTGAGTCAAGAAGGTGACAATATGAAAGAGAATGGACTAAAAGATTAAAAGAAGCAATGTTGTCATTCAGAAGTTTTGAATGACTAGGAGTCTGAAATCTTGAGTATACCTGTATCCGCTTGAGAACTTACATGTTAAGAACTCGCTCGACTCAAATCTGCCTTGCAAACAAGTTGGCTGCAGCACATTAACAAGCTCCTTTCCTTCAGTAAAGGCAACTTTTATTGGCAGCCAAGTATGCCTTATAATACTGGCTGTGGGCCCTCTCTGGAAGGAAACGGGAGACCTGGCCACCCAGGATATGGATAAGGCTGAGGTACTGAATGACTTTTTTGCCTCAGTCTTCACTGGCAAGGGCTCTAACTCCACTGTCCAAGTCACAGTAGGTAAAACCAGGGGCTCTGAGAATGGAGAACTGCCCACAGTAGGAGAAGATCAGGTTCGAGACCACCTGAACAACCTGAAAGTGCACAAGCCATGGGACCTGATGAAATTCATCCCCGGGTCCTGAAGGAGCTGGCGGACCAAGTTGCGAAGCCACTTTCCATCATATTTGAGAAATCGTGGCAGTCTGGTGAAATTCCTGTGGATTGGAAAAAGGGGAGCATAACCCCGATATTCAAGAAAGGAAAAAAAGAGGACCCAGGAAACTATAGGCCAGTCAGTCTCACCTCTGTGCCTGGCAAGATCATGGAGCAGATCCTCCTGGAATCTCTGCTAAGGCACATGGAGAATAAGGAGGTG
>VZSF01006234.1:17085-44055 GCA_013398295.1 Chionis minor
AAGCAAAGGAATAATTTTATGCTTTGATTTACATTGCTATTTTCCCTAATTTTGGACTCCAGATATATGCACAGTGGCAGGCTGGATTCCTTTGCAGGGTTGCATTGGAGATGGCTCTTTCTGAAATTCGGGAAGCTGCCAGTGTGGAAGAGGTGACAGCACAGACATTAACATGCAACCAGCTCACACACCCCTGCTTTGGCTAAAGATTGCTGTAACAGAGCAACTCTGTGAGTATGGTTGGGCTGTTTTGGTTTTTTTTTAATTTGTTTCAAAAAAATAAGACAAGCACAATCACTTTTGGCATCAGTTAAAATCTGGGGGGAAATAACAGTCAAAAATGAGGTCTGAAATAGTGAGGAATTGTGTCTGCACAGCATAGGCTACCCCCTGTATTTCTAGCCCAAGGAAAATGGTGTTCTGGGTGTATTTTTGTTTGTTCACTTCCACTGCAGAATCGGTGACAAAAGAACTTATCACCACAGTGGCAAACATGGGGTTTTCTGAAACGCCACTACAAAGGGGAGAGAAAAATTGGACAACACTGAATCGGATGCTGGGAGAAGAAATCAAGTGGTCCACGTGGGATCCTGGCAGGTCCCCAGACTGTTCTGCTTCCCTTGTCCTTGGGTCAGGAGCAATCCGGGGCCCTCCGGCCCTCCCCAAGATCCCTGAGCAACCGTGGCACGTGGGGACAGCCAGGTCCCTGGCCGGGGAGGGAGCGAGGGCTCCAAACGCACACAGTCCCCGCTTTCCCCTCAAAAGCCTCGTTCAGCAGTTTCCTCTGACGGGTCAAACCTTTGCTCCTGAATGGGCAGATTCAGGCCTGAATGTCGCTATTTAAGCACAGCTGCCGGGTGGTGGGGGGGGGGGGGGGGGGCGGGAGGAGAAGTTAGACTGATAAAAGCACCTCTGTAGCACTAGAATTGCTGTACTTAAAATTGCTGTGTAACTGGAGATTTTTTTGTAATAGTTTCTCCTCTTGTCCTGGTTATTAATGTGACTGTTGGTTTGATTTAGGAACTGCATGGAAAACAGCTAAAAAGGTAGATAAAGGTAGAAAATATTTTTTCTGTCTTTACTTGTAAGAAAATTGCAAATAACAGATGTTTATTAAAGATCCTACTATAACATGGATTAAAAGGATAGTAACTACCAGTTTTGGACTTTCTGTAAGGAAAGGCAGAAGGTGTTTAGGAAAGCTAGGCATAAAACTACTGTTGATGAGATGTCAGCTTTTTTGGAGGCTGATTGCGCTTTGGTTGTGCAGGTAGGCAGTTTTCAGAAATCTTTTTTTGGTCTGACCAACTACTAACATAAACAGTACTTCTGTAAAAAGATTACTTCCTGGCCTCTTGAAGACACTCAGTGTCAGGGAACCTCAAACAGGTGAAAACTGCGTAGATATTCCGGGTAAATTCGACTGGTTCTCAGGGAAAGCCAGGCCATGTCCCAGTCTCGCAGCCAGAGAACAGGGAATGCTTTGCTTGCTTGGAAAAGTGACAACCAGCAGCACCGCAGCCGGAGAGGCTTGGAAGGAAGCAGAGGTGCAGATGACCCACTATCTGTTCCGTTCGTTTCCTTGGGAGGGGATATGTGCTACTTTAGCTTATGCTGGTTCTCCAAGTGCAGTAAGTTACACAATGAGCACTGTTTTATGCCAGTGTAAGCATATTTAGATTTAGGCTTCTGCCACAGAGACTCCTTTTTAAAAGGAAATTGGATCTCGTGTTCCTGTGCAGGCATAAGTTTCTCTTGGCTTAAGCTCATGAAAAGTTCATACAGTTGCATATTATCCATTAAAACATAAGAGTAAGGTTCAGAATAAGGTGTCTGAAGACAAAGTATAAATCCAAAGAAGAAAACTGGAAGCCAATTCTGTAGGTTTCCAAGACAAAATATCTGGGTTTGGAGAAGAAACATGAGGGACCTAAGCCTGAGATATATGCATGCTTATGCAGTTCTTCATAGTCTTGTTAAGCCATTTGTTTTGATGTGATCATATATTATCAGTTTTATTTTCTTTAAGGGAATCTGGCATGCGAAGTGCATGTACATCCGTGCCTCAGCTAAAAGCAAATTTAACCAATTTGTATATCAGCAGTGGCATTAGAAGTTCAACTGTTTTTGTGTTAGGATTTTGTGTAAGGACTGAGGAAATAATTCTAAGACGCTTATTTTGTGCGGAGTCTTTCTGGGGTTTATATTTTAATTTCCTAAAATCGTTTTTGTCTGAGTTTTTTTTTTGTTGCTTTCTCAAAGAGCTGGCGGGGTAAACGGCAGCTGTAAACCTAAGGGCAGGCTGCAGAGTTTTTCTTCCAAAGCCTTCCTTTCATGTTTAGCCAAGTGAGAGACACGGAGTGAAATGTAAACTCCGGCTCGGCGTATCCTCATGGCCGTCTCTCCTGCTGAACAGCCAGCAGGGCAGAAGAGGGGCCGAAGCCGCCTGAGGCTGCTCCCTGCGATGGCCCGGAAGGCACCAGCTGTGAGCCCCGGCTCTCCGGTTGCGCAGAGGAGGAGGAATGTGAAGATGGTGCTCCAGGGCCCTTGATACTGTGGCCCTGAGAATGGCACTCCCCATCGCACCCGCTCCTTCTCGCTTCATCCTCCCCCTGGGACAGAAGGAAAAGGCATCCGCTTTACTTCTCTTCTGAGTCATTTAACCGTTTCTCTTTAATCCCTGGCACTCTGACTGAGAACGAAGCGTGTGTTTTGTTGAACTTTGTTCTGTTTGAAATTACGGACTGGAACCATTTTTATTTAGCGTGGGAAACAAGCTTTGTAGAAACTCAACCTATACACCGGGAAAGGAACTTCCTATAAAATATAAGCAGATGTTTGTACAGTGAAGGTTTGTTCGTGGGAGGCTTTGTGATAAGCCGCATAAATGCGATATTGAGTCCTAACAATTAAGTGATGACTAACTGACGAGTTTGATGGCTTTGACATGATCTGCTGTGCTGGCAATCCTGGTTTGTTTCACTCTTGTTTGTTTTTAAGAGATATTTTTATACACACAGCTAATCGTAAAGTTCTTCCTCAGTACGGGGACATAGAAAATGTTCTCATGGGACAACTGGGTGATTCCTGGGAGAACTCCAGCTATTGCCTCCAGTGCAAGAGACATGCGTATCTCTTGTAGTAGTATAATTGCTTGGGGTGCTTTTTCTACCAAGTAATTCTTTGGCTTTTAATCACTGAAGGGCTGTAACTTTGTTATTGGGATGGAAATGGATAAGCAAGCAGTGTTTCCTCTCTTGTGTAGAGGTGTGTTTCTTTTTGCTTCCAACCTGCCCTCTCCCCGCCGAGTTCTCTCTCTACAGTTGTCCTTAGTACATCTACACTGACTACTTCCTTCATTTTGTCTGTTTACTCTGCAGAGAGCATGTAAAACCCACATACATACAATATTTTTTAATTCTTCTATTGTGACCATGAATTTCCCCTTCAATCAGTTGGGGCTCACAAATTCTGTAGTTGATGTCTCAGTCTTTTTCCCTGTCCTGGTTTATACAGAGTATGCCAGTGGTGTTTACATTCTGCATTGGTGCCATTAAGTTTGATCATGAAGAAAAATAATTACTTGCTTCAGTCTGAAGATCACCAGTTTTTGTGAACAATTGCATGGATCCTGCTAACATCCCAGATGTGATAGAATGAATTGTGATTTTTCCTATATTCATATGTAAATCGTACTCATCTGTACCTATGTATATGCATAAGGTTTTCCTTTGAATGGTATAGAAAGAAAATTATTAAATAAACTAATCTTTAAGATATTATTTATCCATTCATGTAATCATTAAACTGTTTATAAAATCATATGCAAAAATTAAAGTTGTCCAAACAAATTGGATTATAGTGGAAGACAATTTTAAGTGTTAAATGTGAAATAAATTTTCAAGCACTCTGTCCTCTGACCAGTAAGACAGGCTCGAAGTGCTAATTCCTTCTGACAATTTCCTTGCATTGTGTGCCTGTGTACCTCGAGATATTGCAAGTGCAACTCCAATTTACAATCGGAGCTGGTAGAAGACTTAAGTGGAGAGATGTGCCATGGGGTAGATGTGGCGAATAATACCGTCAGCATTGAATTGTATTAAAATTTGTCTTTTCCATAAGGGATAGCGTTAAAGATGAGAAATACTGTGCTCTAGTTGTCTTTACTACAACAGTCTTTCCATAGCAATGCATGTTGTTGCTGTTTGCATCATCAGGGGGGTGAGCTCCCATCTAGTTGGAGAGAGAAGAGAGTTTTGACAGCAGTAGCCCTAATACTAGAGTTGTAGAGTTTTATGGCTCACTCTTACAAAATGTGGAGAGACAGACTGAGCAATAAAAAAATAATACTTGCAGTGTATATAAGGGAGGATGACAGGGTATTATATTGTAATCCTTCTGACACGCATTCAAGAGCAGCAGCAATGATCTATAGTTTTCAGATATTATAGAGGAATCAAGTGAAGAAAACCCAAGGATACAGAGCTGCAACAGATTTTTTACAGTAATTCTTTTTAGCCAGGTTTTAAAATAAATAATTAAAAAGGTTGTCCCAGGATGAACTATCTCACCTTTAATAAAGTGAGATTTGTTTTTCAAGCTGGAAAACACCTCCCCTATGTTCTCATCCTTAGTGTTCTGTGCCCATGAAATAAATAAGGCGAGGAAAATAATAAGAAAGTCAATCAGAAAACATGCCTTAAAAGTCTTTTTGCTGTCAGATCTCTGAAGTGGTTGGGATACTTTCCAGTTTGTTTGGGGTTTTTTAACGTTTTTAACGTTTAAGCTTAGTGAACTAGTACATGAGGGTTAAAGTATTATGGGGTTTTACCTCTCTTGTGTCTAGCAACATCATGAAATTTAGAGGCATGTTAAGACTGTATAGAACTGATTTTCTTCCTATGTGTTTGGGTAAAATCAGTAGAATCATTCAAAAAAAATATTTTATTGTGTTTAATTTTACTTTGCAATTTTATACAGTTTCGTTCGTAGTATTCCAAATAATGTAATATACATTCTGTTTAGTAATACTCATCTAATTCTAGTGATTTTTTTTTTTTCTTCTTCAGGGTGTACCTCAGTTACCATGTGCCAAAGCATTGTATAACTACGAGGGAAAAGAACCTGGAGATCTTAAATTCAGTAAAGGAGACATCATCATTTTGCGTCGACAGGTGGATGAAAATTGGTATCATGGAGAAGTCAATGGCATCCATGGCTTTTTTCCTACCAATTTTGTTCAGATTATTAAACCTTTACCTCAACCTCCGCCTCAGTGCAAAGCACTTTATGACTTTGAAGTTAAAGACAAGGAAGCAGATAAAGACTGTTTACCATTTGCAAAGGTAAAAACAGAATAAAGTTGTTATTATTATCTTTTAATAATTCCATTCACTTGAGTAAGAAGACTGTTCTGTAGTCTTGTCTGCGTTTTTTTTTTAATGGAGCTGCACAAATATGAAAAGGGCAAGTAATTCTGCAGGTATTTCTCCTATGCTGATTAGTTGTGCCTTCCTTCTTTTCCTAAATTACATATAATTTCTCTAAGGTTTTATTTTTTTAATGCATTTTTTCATAATTGCAGTAGTAATGCTCTTAATTTATGAGAAACAGCCTATGTTATGAATTGAAAGTGTTCCATCTTCTAAAGAAACACTCATTTGAGGTTGTTGAAGTTGGTACTATTTTCAGCTTTGCATTTAGTACGTGACATTTTTTGGATCTACATACTAGACACAAAGTACTACTAAAATTTGTCATTCTATAATATTACTAATTGCATTTTAGAAAATACTACGTTTCTTCTTATTTGCTTCTATTGCAATTAATTTTCCATCTTGCAAGGCACATAATGATACAGAGTTTTAACAGGAATCAGAGCTGTTCCTTTTTTTCAGTTTCTGATTCTTTAGTTTATCAAATTGCACAAAAATGCTGCAATATCAAATGTCACCTACTCACTTTTTTACCTTTGCCTGTTAAAAATTGTGAAAGGATGGCTAAAATCCTAAAAAGGAAAGATACTACCATGTGGACAGACAATGGTTATTACAGCGCAGCAAAGCAATACTATTGAAAATTATTTGCAGTAGCTTGCGTATTTTGATTAATCGTTGGCAAACTGTTTGCCACTTTTAAATCTGCAGTCTTGCTTGAGTGAGCATCTATGTTTCCAAATATTTTAACTTCCATATGATACAATTAGGTATCTCCGTATAAGTGACAGCAATGTTTAATGTGCTCATAAATCCTTTTTTTAATGTAGCATACTCAACACTATATCTAATCCAAATGCTTCATGTAGATGTGAGAGAAATCATATCACTTACCAGTGTTCTTAAGAACTTAAGTAGAAAAGCAACGTCTAGGGAAGATTAGGTAATGAGTCTGTTGAGAAGGGAAAAGATTGTGGTTCTGTTCATTAATGCCAAGGACTTAAAGGGGGGCTGATGAATACCATGGACGGAACACGGCAGGGAGTCTGGCACTAGAGATGAAGTCAGATGGCTGAGATTAGCTGCAGACAGTTAGCTGAACTCTGACAAAATAGGAAAAGGAATGGCAGGAACGGACTTCAACCCCAAAAGAGCCACGTTCCTGTTACGGACTGCGTTCTCTGTGGTTCATGTCCCTGTGCCACCTTCTCTGATTCCCCATGCATTATGGAGGGAAATTAAATTAGAAATTTAATTAGAGCTGGGAGACATAATCACTGCATGTTCACACAGGATGATGTTCTGACTGTAATTCGCCGCGTGGATGAAAACTGGGCAGAAGGAATGCTGGCTGACAAGATAGGAATATTTCCAATTTCATACGTTGAGGTGAGTAAAGTTGAGCCCTCAGTAAGGTTGTGCCCACTGAGTATTTCATTTTCTATAAGGAAAAATAATCAGTACTAGTGATGATTCTGAAATAACCTGAGATATAAATAGTCTTAGACCTAAAAATAATCTAAGATCTGTGTGCTTAGTTTGGGAAAGTTAATTACCTCCGCAGTTGAACCAGTGATTTTTACTTAGCTGTTTGATACCTGTCTTCATTGAATGGAATTGGAATGAAAGTATTTGGAGGCAGTCCCTGTTTTCTTGTTAATACTGGAGTCATGCAGTCAATCACAAACCACATTAACCGCAAAATGAAAGCAATCAGCAAGTCAGAGAGATAGTGAGCTTTGCACTGTCCTTAATACCTGTCTCTCAAAACCAAATTAGAAAGTCAGGGAATGTAGGCTGTTGTTAAGCAGGTAAGGCCTTGACTTCTACATCCAAAAGACCCTTACATAAAATCTTCTGTATCTTCCTGCATTTCTTATATGTGATACGACAATTTACAGTGAGAAAGTTTCCTCAGCCTTTTAAAGCTTAAGAGTTGAAAGCTGTATCTTCTATATGGAAAGACATAGGTGATTAAGAACAGTGTGTACAGCTGCAACAATGACTATTAAAATTTGCATTACAGAAAGATACAGAGGTTTGGAATAATGTTTGTCTTTCTGATAGGTATGCTTGGTAAGATACACTTCTCCCACTGAAGAGATTTTATTTAAATAAATAAGGCAGAATGATGAAAGAAAAAAGTAGTTTCACATTACCCGTGGGATGAGAAATATGTACCTCAGGTCACAGAAGAAATGTGTAACCATACTAAAAATAAGTCAGGTTTTATTAATTCAGTTTCTGTGAATGCACAGATGAGATGGGTAGTTTTTAAAAAATGACTGTGTCCAACCAACATGGAATTATTTTTTTTACAGGGAAAATATGTGTATTCATTTTTATAGGTTGATGTAAGGATCTGTGTATCTAGGGATAGAAATTTTCATGTGGCTGAAAAACAACAACAGTAAAACCAAAGGGGTTTAAACCTGCTTAGTGCAATTCTGGCCTCAGTTTAAGAAGTTTTTAAAAGCCAAATTAAGAAGTTCTTGCCCCTAGCTATTCATTCCTAGCTCCTTGCAATTAACTGCCCCTTCAGTTCAGCCAGTAAATGTTTTTGTGGTACTTTTTAAAACTAAATCACTTGACATAGCCAAGTTAGAAAAAGCCCTTTCCTAGGCCTGGCACTTGGGCTAACTCTTCAGCTAACAACTCTGTTTCCATCTCTAGAAAAGTTTGCAAAATGGAGAGAGAATCTCTTGAAAAAAATTATGTAAAAATTATATTCAGTCACAACATGTATTTCACTGTTATGTTTTCAGACAAATTCCATCAACTAAGAAAATGTATTTTCCATTAACCCTTTTGAACAGGCACAAGCACGTGTGTAGACACTAGCAAATCCCCACTAAAACGGTATCTAGAACAATAAATAATATCCAAAGAGATACTTCAGATCAGTTAAGTGTGTTTTTTTAATTTTAATCAAACCAAAACATATGCTGTGGTGAAGAGCAGCGAGATATGCAGAAAACCATCTATTTGAATTTTGAAATACCTGTTTCTGAGATTTACATAACTATTGTTCTGGAAAATATAGAGATGGTTTATACAAAGAAGTATATCAAACTTTTCTTATGTATGTTATTATTAAAGACATGGAAGATGAGAAGTAATTCATATTTCTGAGGTATTTTTTATATGGTATTTTTTTATTTCCTAATCCTGTAATCATTGCCTATGACAGACATGTATTTGCTTTTTTATGTTAGTCCAAATCCTTTTTTCTCTTTTAAAAAAAAAAGCATGAATTAATAGCTGCACTTACTAGAGATTTTCTGAAGTCGTTGACTTTAAAAGGAGAGTAGTCCGTGATATTTATTCTATAGTATAGACCTGATATTTGCGATGTATTTTGTACAATGAGGTCACAGGGTAAACTTCAGATATGTTGAAATCCAGGAAAAGTTCTGATTATACTTGAGGGCAACTTTTAACCTGGAGGAACGTTTTATGACTCAATCATTGCTTATCTGCTCTATTCTTTTATATTGCTCTCACTTAATAAATTTGTGGTAATAATAAAAGCTAAGACTGAAAACATTGTGAGAGGAATTTGAATAGCAATTCCATTAAAAGTACAGCTTGTTAACGGAGTCACAAAACATCACATCTTTATCTGTAGACACATAGCACCATGAAATAATTACTTCTGTCTGCAAAGGAGAAATAAATAATGCAAAGCATTGTAAAAAATTAAATTCTATTTTCTAAGAAGTGCTAAAACTAAACAAACCCTCTAGTTTTACTAGAGTAAGACCTGATCTGATTAATATATTGAAATTACTAGATATTTGACTGAAAGAATTTCAACATGCTTACATTCAAAGCAGGTCACCCAGGTTCTTGCACAGTGACAAAATAAAATGCAGTGAGTCTAGAAACTGTACGATTAAGTTCATATCACTTGTGTTTATCTCTGTTCCAAAAAGAAAGATTAATCAGAACTAAAGAGATAGTATTAGAATTTTTCTGTGTGGAATACAGTTCTGGGTACAGTGGATTAACACTTAGTAAACAAATTCCAAATCTAAAAAGTATTTAAATTTTTACAAGTTATTCAGCACTCATGCAGAACAACTGGAGAAGTACAAATGCCCAGAACAGAAAAAGAAAAATCAGGGAAAAGGAATCACTTTTCAAACAAAATGTCAATAGAAAATGATGACAGCTTTTGTTTTCCCAAGTTAACGGGAAGAGCTGCAAAACACCTTTCTATTAATGCAGCTCCTCTAGCTTTATTTATAAAGAATCTTATAGAAATGGAGAGGGAGAGGAAAGCCGCAAATGACCTAAAATGTTCACAGTAGTTGAATTTTAAGTTCATTGTTGTTTTATACTACTGCATCCATCAATTAAACACGACAGTTTAAACAATGATAACATAAGATTTTGTGTACCTAGTATGTAAGGTTGAGGTTTTTTATTAGCATCTCCTCCTGTACCAAACAGGGGTGTTTCAAAACATATTTAATTTTTATTGTGTCTATACATTTTAGATTGGATTTTAGGCTGGATTTTTAGCATGGTCTTTTTAACATTGTACTTACTAGGCTAAACTTTGTCTGTCACAGTTTAAATGATGTGATCTGATTTAAAGTGCTTAGGAAAAAAAAAATTCAACTTTTGTAACAATACTAACTCAAAAGAATAAGATAAAACCTTTTATGGGAACTTCCCTCTCCTTTTTGACTGTTTTGCTTGCCCAGACCTTAAAACAGAAAATTTATGTAAAAACTGAATGTTGTATATTATGCCTGAAAACAGAGATTGTTAATTTTGAGAAAATGGTAGTGTAACCCCCACTATACCTGAACGTGATAATCTCAATGTTATCATTCCGATGACAACTTCTGAGCATCATGCTTTGATTAATTTCCCTAGCAAGAACTGCAATACAGGACTATTTCATTTGTTTCAAAAATGAATATAAATGCAGCTTTGCTCGTGTTTGTGATCTGTACAAGTTTTGTGAAATTATTCTTCTGCTCATTTGGACAAAACATATTTATTCCAAAATTCTAATTGCCAAGCTGAATTTAGAATTGTGAGCTATTGCCTATCCTCCAGGATGATGCTTGGCAAAAATAATAATGTCAAATAAGGATAGAGTTTACCTTAGCTCCATTTACACATTCCTCCTTTGTTTCCAAATATACGTGAAAGTGAAATCTTGTCCAGAAATTAGAATTTGACTAATATTAGTGTTGGTGATGTGGAAAAATAACTCCTTGACATATGTTGATGTGGTAAAATTACATAACTAAAAATTCTGAATGACTGAATAGCAAGATCATTTGAGGGAGAAGATGGTGTTTTCACTGAATTTCAGACAGTGATAATATTTAAATTCTAACTATCTACATGTGAGTGAAGAACACCTGAGGTAATTTCTAAAATAAGTACAGTAAAGCACAACCTTGAAATAGGTATTGCAGGGTAGTCTGTATGGTGGTTTCTCCCAATGGCTGCAAGCAGGTGGAAACTTGTCTGCTGACCTCGACCCCTTCCGCAGCACTGGGAGGCAGCTCAGCCAGCCACCCCTGTCTTGCCCCGTTTGGAAAGTTGTTTCCTGGGTTTTGGCAGGAAGGGGAATTGGATTTCAGGCTACCTGTTACAGCAAAGATTTTGTTGAATGAAAAAACCTAAATAAATGTGCATGTAAAATTAAAGTAAAGAAGCTTTGGTTCCAATACGGCTGTTCAGGAAGACAACTGATGTAGAAAATGTGGGAATAGATACAGGGGTATTTGTTGCAGAAAGGAATGCGGTAGTGAAACACTTGGGATGCATTACCATGGTGACCTTGAATGGTTGCTAGCCATTTCACTGGAGAATGCCATGCAAGTTCTTCATTTCTCTTCTCAAGGAAGAAGTTAACTGCACTCTGCAAAATATTCTGCAACTATTGCTGTCCTCGGGTTGCTTCTAAGAAAAAGCCAGTGATCAGTTCACTTCCATGTTGAGGTTTGTGTTACTGCCTTGTGCTTGCTTCTCTGCATAAGAAAGCTCAGGACGTTGCTTATATTTGAATCAGTCTTGACTCAATCCTGTGGGTGAGCCTTAACTTTTCTCTAATAGGTTGTTCACTGTATCGAAGTAATCAGATTCTGCACGCATTAATAGCTTCAGGAGGTAAACAAACATAATTAGGTGTAACAGGTACCGCAGGGTGCTTTTAGCAGAGTGGCTTTTGGTTTAGTTTTTTTATTCCTGAGCGGTCCCTTAACTAGTTTGATTAGGTAGTTCTTGTTTTAGGAATGAGTAGTGCTTTTCTTTCTCTGATGTGTGTAATTTGTGAACAGGCTCTTTGCTAAATAAGGGAGTACATTAGATAAGAATAGAAGTGCTTGCAGCCCTTGTATAAGACAATATGGAAGACACAGATTCTTAGAAAGGACATGAAGAACTTCAGTCTGAATTGGAAAAAATAAAATGTGGAAAATACATAAAATGATTAGCCTGCACTTTCTTCCATGATGAAGGATAGGACCCTGACAGGATGAGTAGCGGAGTAGGCTTTTCTTTTGGGTCTTAATTTTCTACTTGTTTCATACCCTTCAGCCTCACATCAGTGTTCTGTGATAAAATAACATCATTTATGGGTCTGTTAAAGGCAAGTTTGCTCTAAATTTAAAATCTAACAAATAAAAAATTATCTAAATAATGGGCTTGCAAGTTAATTGGAGAAAGCTGTATCAATATGTCTTCTGTATTATACAAGCGGTGCAAAATTATTTTGTCCATATGATCCATGACTAGTATTAGCAGGAAGGAAAATCTAGCCTCTACCCTTTTCTTAGGAATATTATTACTGTGGCATTGTCTTCTATCCTTCCTGTTCTCTTCAGCTGCCTTCTAAAGAGGGAACAATAAGAACATTCAGGAAAAAATTGTACATTCTCTTCTTTGTATCCTTTTTCAAATCCTCCATTATGCCCCTCTTTCAGTGCAGTATGTTCTTGTGTTAGTTCTTCCTCTTCAAGCATTTCATAATTGCAATTTTCCTGCTGTTATGTCCTAGTAGGTTTTCATGTCAATTTCTCATTGTTCCAGTAGTTCTAGTTTTGAACTTTGTCTGTTTCTTCCATATATGCGTGAAATTTCCTTCCAGATTTCGTTTTTCAAATACCACTTGAAAACCTTTTGTGTATTAAAGAAAAAATTAATTTCTTTATTGTTTTGTACTCCTTCATATATATCTTCTTGTCATCAGAGAGAGGAAGGTGTTCAGGGTATAAGCTGTTGTCATTTGTGGGAGCTACATTTAAATCGGTGTTGATGCTGTCATGATTGATGATAAGTTATTTGTATAGTAAAGTTTTGACGGGGTAAAATACTGCTTTAAAACTCTTCATGAGCATAGTAGGTATCTTAAGACTTGTGGAAAAATGAGTAAACTAGGTAGAAGAAATAACATGCTTGAAGAATAGAAATAGTACTTCCACAGTAACTAATTGCTTTCTTTCATCCTGATGTTCTTCAGAAAAGATTTTTCCCTTCTTCAAAATTGGCTACACTTATCCAAATAACAGTATTGCTATTTAGTGGTACATAGTAACATTAGTGAACTTACTCGGAAAACTGGTGCTGGTGTTACTTCAGCTCATGAATAAATGGGAGTTTTGGCATTATTATTTTCAGTAGCTCTAAAATAAGATTTTCTTGAAATAAAAGGTTTATGAAAAATGCAGGGGTTTTTGTTTGCCCCTCCTCCCCTTACATAGCTTACACTTCATTATAAGAAGAAAATGTGTGGGATTCTGTATTTCTTCATTGGAAAGGAAAGATTTGTTTGCATTTAATATAATATTACTGTAAAAAATTAACAAATAGAAAATTCTATTGTGAACAAAAATCCATTAGATAAGCTTAGAAAAAAAAAATCCATTTGAGGGTTCTTAGGCACAAAGATGCTGCCTCTGCATTAGAAAATTCAGAAGTGGAGAAGGTATTTCCACAAAATTGCCAATACCTGTTTCTTTTCTCCTTATACTGTCTTATGCTTCCATAGCTATTCGTTGTCAGGCAGTATACTGGTATAGCTGGATCTTCAGTCTGTCCTACTATGTTCTTAAATCTGTATTTAGGAAGCCTGGTTTTTTACTACTGGTAGTGTTAAAGATATGTGCATAACTACCAAGGTATACTAGCAGTAATGTCTTCAGGAGCCTACATGCAAAGGTGTGGGCTTATGTCATACTTACAAACAAAACAAAACAGGCTTAAAATGAAAGTTTTGTAATACAGGCTTTTGTAGTATAACGTCAAAGGCGGCTGTTGTGATTTAGTCAGACTTCTAGATAACACAGGCAGTGCATACTGCTGAATTAATCCATAGCTGGACTAGAGCATAGTGTGCTTTCTTGATTGAAATTTTACCTGAGTAGTCCACACCAGCCCAACAGTAAGTGTATTGCGTTTGTACTGAAAGACTTGTCACTCTCTAAGTACTAATTTGTAGAGTAGGTCCGTATATCACAGTTTTAAGTTGCATGGCGTTTTTTATAAACAAAAAACATACTAATATGGGACTGTCTTTTGTAGTTTAACACAGCGGCCAAACAGCTGATAGAATTGGATAAGCCCTCAGGTTCTGCCGTTGACTCTGGAGAAGGTGCCTCTGGGGCAGCCCACAACAATTCAACTCAAAAGCACACTGATACTAAGAAAAACACCAAAAAACGGCACTCTTTTACCTCCCTTACTATGTCAAACAAGTCTTCACAGTCTTCTCAGAATCGTCACTCAATGGAAATTAGTCCTCCTGTCCTCATCAGCTCCAGCAACCCAACCGCAGCAGCCCGCATAAGTGAGCTGACAGGACTTTCCTGTAGTGCCCCTTCTCAGGTAATTTACATGAAATGAAATATAAATTGTGTGTTTTGGTTTTTTTTAAATAACTATAAAGGCTTCTGATTTTGTCAGATTACTTCACTTTTTTAATTATGTGTCATTAATATTAATGTACGCTTTGAGAAAGTTTATCTTCCAACATGACAGCATTTAAGGAAAGCATTTTACAACACTTCTTATACAATGATAGCAAATACTTTTGGTCTTGTAAGCTGATTTTTTTATACAATTATTAATTTCTTAAGTGCCACAAAGATTTTATTAAACTATGGAAACTAGAAACCAGAGTGATTTGATTTCTCGGTTTTTTCCCTAAATCGAATGTAATACTGGATATTAATAAAGCTATCTGACTATTTATCTGTTTTTTCAAAGCTTTTAGTTATGAGCTACAGTGTTTCGTGAACAATTGTTTCACATAGAGATTACGTTTTGGGAGAAGAGATAGTAATGGAGGCTGAGAAGCGTGGGTGTCACTTTACATGAGCTAGTAAATAGGTTTTATTTACTCATCTTTGGGATCTGACAGCCTTTTATGGAAAAAAAAAAAAAGAAAACTGACATTGGTCAAAGTGTGTTTCACATTGCTAGTTCAATATATCTCCAAAGTTTGTGAAAAGTCGGGGAGAGGGGGGGAAGTGAGCAGTGTGATCCAATACTGTTTGTATGAGTATCTAACAAAAAGTTAGTTCTAGTCTAAAGTTACAGATAGTAGCTTCATGGTCAAAATCACCAGTACTCTTACATCTGTGTCAAAGCCAGTTCTTTATTAAACTACTCAGAACTGACCCTTCTGGTTTTTTTCTTCTTTAACAGGTTCACATAGGTACTACGGGGCTAATTGTGACTCCACCCCCTAGTAGCCCAGTCACAACAGGGCCTTCATTTACCTTCCCGTCAGAAGTTACCTACCAAGCTGCTCTTGGTGTAAGTACCGTTTAAGAAAACTCAGCCTTCACATTTATCTTTGGTCTGTACAGTCTTTTTTTTTTCCCCTCAAGTTATGATACACTGATTTGAAATGATGATTTTTACAATGATTGTCTATGTGATAGACAATGGTATAAATTGGAACTATAGCAAAAGCATTATTGATGCACTAATGTTTGCCTCCTGTCATGCATATCCATTTCTCCAGCTTACCTCTGTTTTTTCTCTGTAGTAAACACAAGCAGCACACTTCTTCCAGAAGAGTGTTTCTTTTCAGCATGAGTAAGGAGGAGATCGTACTGGGGGAGGAGGTTAGGGGAAACAAGCAAGACCTTACAAAAGCATCAACTTGAGACCAGAGCAACCAGATATTTCTGTCTTTCTTGATACAGTATTATCAAGATTCTCTGAAATAAATTTCAAAACTCTGCTTTCTCCTAGTTAAATACAATGATTTTAGTTGTGTGTATGCATGTGGCAGATGAAGAAAGCATCTACAGTGTCTAAGTTAAGTTCTTGGACATCAATAGGAAAAACTGTGTTGGAAATGGCCATCTTGTAAAGGAATGAATACATTGCAGTGCTGTTTCTTTTGGACAAAGAATTCAAAAAGTATGGGATTTCATTCCAAAACCAACTGAAATTCTTTATTTTGTTATGCTTGTGGTGTAGAAGCTCTGCAATGTCCTATATCATACGGCACTTACCAGAGCCTGACCTTAACTGCAGTAAAGATGGTAGATACCAGTTTTCAGAGATCTTCAAGGGAACTTAATGAGCCTTTATTTTGATCATAGGAGTTCTTGAAATTTAATTCTTGTTTCAAGTCCAGAAATTGTGCCCCTAACCTTTAAGGGGAGGGGCACGGTAGAATAGCAAATCTCCACTTAGTTTAAAAACGAAACAAAACAAACCCCAAAACAAACAAGCCAAACAAAAAACCCCAAGGCTTGATCTTGTTTAGGTGTCTAATTATCCTTGCAGTCTTTTAAAGCAAGTAAAACATGATGAATAGTCTTGCTGCTAAAATTGTCTGGTTTTGTTTTTAACTTTCGTCACTGGGATCATTTTACACATTTGTCTACAAAATCAAAGGCAGAATTGTCTGTCTTCTATTATCAACTTTTTGTTTAAGTAAATGCTTAGGTGTGGCTTGGTCACAGCTAAGAGGTTGCATTTTGACAGCTTGTTTTGGGACTCTTACATTATGTTTTTCAGTCCTTAAAATTATTATGCTGTTATTATCTGAATTATCTCTAATACTTCCTTCGGGCATGGTAAGCACATGGTAAGCACATTCCAGAGCTGGGTACAGTACTGCACAGTCATTTTCAGTGATGAAAATATTGATAGTTTGACCCTTTTGCTTTTATCTTGTTAGTCTGATGTTTATATCTTGAGAATTTGCATCCGTTCATTTGGCCTGAGTGTTGCATAAAGTTTATGTTCAGCTAGATATCCACAATGATCCCACAAATTTCCATCATCAGTAGCGATGTAATAAACGCTGTCATCCAGGTAAAGGTATTTCGCATCCTTTGTTCTTCAGGTAGATGACCTTATTATTGACAGTCAAACAGCATGCTTTTGCCCCGCCTTACTGAGCAATGTAGATTGCACTGTAGCAACGCTTTGTCCTTTTATTGTTAATGACTCCTTCAATCAGTGGATCATCTATGCAATCCTACTGTTAAATATTTGTTAATCTTGAACTAATTAATAATCTTCTTATATTTAAACTCGTATTTTAAAGTCACAGAGAAGTTGAGGTTGGAAGGGTCTTCTGGAGGTCATCTAGTCTAACCTCCCTGCTCAAGCAGGCCCATCTACAGCCAGTTGCCCATGATGGTGTCCAGGTAGCTTTTGAGTGTCTCCAAGGGTGGAGACTCCACAACCTCTCTGGGCCACCTGTGCCAGTGCAGTCATCCTGACAGTGAAAAACTGTTTCCTGATACTCAGCCTGAAGGTCCTGTGTTTCCGTTTGTCTTTGACTGGACAACACTGAAAAGAGCATGGCTGCATCATCTTTATACCTTCCCTTCAGGTACTTACAAACATTGATGAGGTGCCCCTGAGCCTTCTCTAGGCTGATCAGTCCCAACTTTCTTGGTGTTTCCTCATAGGAGAGATGCTCCAGTCCCTTAATTATCTTAGTGGCCCTTTGCTGGACTCTCCAGTATGTCCATGTCTCTCTTGTACTGGGGAGCCCAGAACTGGACACAGTACTCCAGGTTTAGCCTCATCAGTGCTGATGAAGACGAGTCACCTCCCTTGACCTGCTGGCAAGACTGCTCCTAATGAAGCCCAGGATACCATTACCCTTCTTTGCCACAAGGGCACATTGTTGGTTCACGTTCAACTTGGTGTCCACCAGGAAGGACCCCCAGGTCCTTTTTTTGCATATGAAGTGTACATCTAATACTAGACGATTAGCTGCTTGTATACTAAGCCATGTAATCTTTTATTCTTCTTTCATCCTGTCCTTCAGAAAAAAACTCTGAGAACTGAGCAATCAATCACTTCTGGTACCATTTGTGCTGTTAGGCAGAATACAAATCTAGGTAACGTATGCTGCAAATGTTGAGTAATTGATTTGATTTGTGCATGATATACGTTTTGGAGAGGATGGGGTAGTCAGGATTCAAAGCATAATTTCAAAAGTTCTGTCAGAAGTTGCTTTTTTCCCCCCCACTGTAACAAACACTTTTGTTATTAAGAATCAGTAGTTCTATCTTTGATGCCAACATGGAAAAATACTTGATTTTGGTGCTGGTGCAAAGTCATTAAACCACCTTGGGTGCTTTAGTTGCATAAGCTTACTCAAAAGCAATCTCGCCATTGGTACCCGCAGGAATTAAATTACAGTGCTAAATGCAGCATGGAGTGAAACTCCTGCCACATGATCATCCTGTATCCTGGAGTGCTGCTTTTGCTTTGTGATAACCATGTTCCTGGTTATGTTTCCAATTAGGCATATAATTCCCATTGAGAATCTGAATTATTCTCTGCCACCCTTTTTAAAAGTCAATAACCTTCTGTACATAATGTTCTGTTTCTTCTTGACTTGTTTTCAGCATGACTAAAATATAAGCTGGCAGCTCAGGCTACAGTCAGGTTGTTCCTGTGTTCTTTCACTATCAATGATATTAGATCATAATGCAGTTTATAGTCACAGAGGGTGAAGTATGTCTTTTAGGTCCACTTTTCCTCTAGCTTCGTAAACTCTTGCTTTAATTTTAGAAATGTGCAAAACGGTTCTGACAGGTCAAGAGAGACAGTGATGTTCTTGTCTCTCTAGATGTTCCCCTTCTGGAAATACCCTCCCTTGGTCCCTCTGAGTATTAATTTTAAGCTATGGGAACAGTTGTGATCGTATGATTTAATATGTCAGACGTGATTGGCTTGAGTCCTTTTGCTTTTGTATTTTTTGTTTTTGTAAGTATAAACTGCATTTCTCTAAGCTTCTCCCTGTAGCTTTTTTTCGTTTTTGAATACTAAGCAAATGAGAAGGGAGTTGGATTGGAACACGGAGAGTTTCTCTTTAGCGTGAAGATGGTTTAATTGTATCTTTTTCCTGTTAATCGTTTTCACGTGTATAACACTATTTAAAGTAATTGATTGCTCTTTGAGAGCAAGCTGTTTATACAACTTGTTTTACTTCATGCCAAACTCAGATTAAGGGAGAGAGAAGAAATAGAGAGGTTAAGTATGATTCCCCATCAGTGAAGAGAAGAATATATTCCTTTACAGTAATCTTGAATTTATGCATCTCTGTTATATTTATCTGTCCTGAATCTAGAAGCAAAGAAAAGCTCGGGTCTTACCTTCTGTAATAAAGGTGGCTTGTTTATTGTAAGAGGAGATATTTTGAACTGTCTTGTTGGGTAGCGAGTTTCTCTAAGGCAGTTGAGATTAATTCCTAGCCCAAAGGAGCCTGTCTTTTATCTGTGTACATGTGTAGGATCATGTTTTAGTTTGTTACGTTGTTATTTTGGGAAATATATGATCATTCAAAAAATTTTGTTTTGTCCATAGTAATCTTTTGTAGATGCTGTTTGGTACCAAATGCTGTATGAAGTGTGTAATTTACAAATTTGCAGCCAAAATTAACACAAGTAAGACCTAGGAATAAGAGTGCTTTTGTTGAGTGACCATATACACTGCCTGCTGCTTAAGCAAATTTCAATTTGCATTCAGAAAACCTGTGATAATTTATTAAAAAGTTTTATTTTACAGCAGCAGTTATTCAGCCTGGTTCTTTAGCCGGCAGCGTTAATTCTTGTTTTGTGTTTTGAGGTTTGATTCTTTGAAATTGAAGAAGCTATGAACCGAGACAAACTTCTCACTGCTGAGGCTTTTGACTGTGATATTATCACTTACACTGTTGTCTGGGACTTCAAACCACAACTTTGCCCTTAATGGGGGCATTAATTGGTCTGCTTTTCTTGGCCACTGGCATTTTTGAACCTTGTAGGTGCTTAGTATATTTGAAGTTCTTTATAAAATATAAATAGCAGATGTCAAGTTCAATAGTTGTTGGGTGAAAATCTGCGCGTACAATTATGTAAGGCTCATTTACTTGGGAGGAAATTCTTGGATGTAATTTATAAGGTAGTTATCTAATGGGGGAGATCTAGTTGCCATAGATTTTGCTGAAAAAAACCCTTAAAGCAAGTATGTGATTTGAACCATGATATGGGAAAAACGGAGACAAAATATACCGCAGCAAAGTTAGAGTTACATTCAAAAACAGCAGAAGAGCAACAGAGGGTAGCAACAACAGATAACTTACCTTCCTTTCATTCTGCCTTTACAGTCTCTTTAGAAGTTAAAAGTATTTTGGGCTGCAATTGACATAGATATCCATATTGCTACTTCTGCAGATTGAGTATGTTGACTTTGAAATGGTGTTTTGGTATGTGCACTTAACAAGCAGAAATAGGTGGTCTATATTTGGATGGTTTACATTGACTTACATGCTGAAGGATTCAAAAATTAGAAAAAAAAATATCCCTTTTCTTTCTTGTCCCGCTCTTGCCCACACACACAAAAAATTACCCCTCTCTTAAAGTATACAAGGTAGCCTGAATTATTATTAATGAGGAACAAGCTGTGAGGATTATAGTATACTGATGACATTCAGCTCTCTTTCCTGTAGTTCCAGCTGATTCAATAGCGAAGTCAGTCAGGAGGAGGTTTAACCAAGAACTGTCTGAGTCTTAACCAACAAAAATTTAAATCAACTTTTGTTGGGAAGAGGAAGCAGCTGAAAGAAATGATGAGGTTTTGTGTGAGAGGCCTGTTCTTGATAACATATATTTATAGTTTAGGAATTTTGTTAAACATGAGCCTTAATTTGTTAGTCCTTGGGGCATTTTGCGAATCAAATATTTTTTCCTAGACCTTGTGGGAGTGAAGGCAGCTAATGAATGTTTTTTTCCACTGCTGTGCCTTTTGTTATTCTTTGGGTGAGCTGATTATTGATCTTCAGTTGCCTGAGATGGTAATGCAACCTAATTATATTTCACCTTAGTAAATGTATGCGTTTCTAGAGCAATAGTATAGGTACACATGAAGTATCAAACTATGTAATGTTTCATCTTCTAATTAAAAACAAAAATCTCACTTATTTGCCATTTTATATGCTTGAAAGTACACTTCTTGTCTAATAACTAGTTGCAGAAACTTTCAATTTTCCCCCTAAACTCAACTACCTAAAATAGAAATACTCTTAATTATTTTGATAAGCATATTTTATTGAATCACATGGAGTTTGCATATATTCTTTCACAGACTGTTGAATATGGGTACCATCAAAACTAGCTCGTGCTCTGGAGATAGGTATGTTTCTCAATAGCTAGAAAAATGGTTACATGCCAGAAAACTTACTGAAAACTTAGCTAGAGCATTTGGATTTGTTTTGTCAAGTTGTAGCAGTACAAGCCGAGTAGCAAATGACTAGCAAATGAGTAGCTTTTAGTCCTCTAAAGCCTATCAGGTAGTTTATTTAGATTTCTAAGTAGTTGCCAAGACTTTAGGAGTTTAATTGGGCTGTGCCTCACTGTAGGTTTCATTACCATAGTAATGGATATGGGGAGGGGAGCAGAACCTGAATAAAGCAGAATAAAATATAGCTGGGAAGGTGCTTTTATTGAAGCTAAAAATTCAATGTATATTGTGTGTTCAAATGAATAAAATACAGTGCCCGGCATTTATATCTTTAGAGATGCAGGAAGTGTGGAATCATGACAACCTTGATATTGTGCATGAATAGGTTTAATTTTGAAGATTTCCAGCTAAGCATCTCCTAATGTGGATTTACAGGTTCTACCATGTATAAAAGAATCTAGAGGCCTAAAAAAAGATTTGAATCTATATTCTATAGACAGGTTGTCTAAAAGTTAGATGCTCACTTTCAGCTTGGATTCAGCTGAGATATTTGTTGAAGATGACTGGGAGGGGGAAATAACTTCTGCTTTAAAGCAACTGAAAGAGAAAAGTTGGTGTTTCAGTATGACTTATGGAGATATTTTTAAAAGATTATTGGATGGATGGGGATCTAGAATGTGAAGCAAATGCAGTTGCCCTTCTTGGAAATAACTATTAGTATCAAATCTCACAATGATGTTTCTCCAGCAGGTCATGTCTGCATTGTGTTGGATACAGGAGGCCTATTTGGTCTTAAGAAATTGTTAATGTATCATCAGGAAAAAAGCTTTAAATAAAATAGGAATCTTTCACAATATACCGTGCAATTTATATCATGACTAAGCATAAGAATTTTGACTGAAAAACTATGAGTTAATCAGTTTTCTCTAGATTTGAAAGCTTTTAATCATGCAGTTCTTTACTGTATTTTGACAGCATAAGACTAGTTCAGGGAGCTGTCTTTTTATTAACACTTTCTCCAAATGCAGCAAGCAAATAATCACCCAGTGTAGAACTGAAACTTGTTTTCCTTATAGGATTTTGTTTAGAAAAACAAAACAAAAAATCCCTTTAGAAGGAGGCTGTTTGAGGGAAATTAAAAGGACTTTTGATTACATATTTTCCAAACTGATGATGTAATGCTGTGCATTTATATGCTGATGTGCTGGAAGGGCCAGGCAGTACTTCAGCATATTTTGTTAACTTATATTTTAGTGTGTTTTTTAAACCTGAAGTGGTGTGGTTTAGAGATTTGTTTCAGTATTAAAGCATTACATTAAGTCGAAGATCATGTTTGAAATGAATTCATTTTTACATTTTCAAATGTTGTAAGTTCTTTATTACTCTTTTTGTGTGCGTTGTAACACAAATAATTATTTTTGGAAGGGGGGAAGGAAAAGTTCTCCTTTTGTGAGAGACTTTTCCCAGGAGTGTCAGTACACAAGGTCCTAAAGAATTGTCTGAGGCTTTACAGAGCAGAAGGTAACAATTGCTCCATTGATTCTCAAAAGGCACAGAAGCCTGTAGGCAGGACCCCCATTACGATCTGCCTGTAAAAGGACTGTGCCTTTTTACTGGGGTGTTTGTTAAAGATTACCAATCTTGATAATACTGAATTTCTAAAGCTAACTCTTTAAACCAGAAGAATAGGAGAAAGTGGTAACAATAGCTCAGTGACTATGGTCTCATATTGTGCTTGCTTTTGTAACCCATACATCAAAAGAAAATTTCCCCCAGAAGGGGTGGGTTTGGGTGCACTGCTGCTGAATTGTATTATGTTTCAGCTTCGGGTTACAAAAACAATCGTGTTTTGAGCTACAGTCAGCAGTAGGATGCAAAATTTACCTCCTAGAAGGCTTCTGAATTTTTGTTGAGTCCTATCCTAAAGATGTTGTAATTAGAAACAATGCTTTCCGTTTTTCCTGTGCTGAGAAATTGCTTGTCATTTGCTTAATTAGCTGCCACAACTTCAAGATTTTAAACTGGAAAAAGGGAATTACAGACAAATGTAACAATCCAGTTTTATAGTACCAGTAGGCAAAGGAATACTGAATTCGGGTGGTTTTTTCCCATTTCCTTAGACTATAATATTTTTTTTTTCAGCTGATTCAACTCATCAAACAATATTGATCATCTGTTGCTATTTTTTTTCTTCTCATAAAATCAGAATATGAATCCCCCACTTCCGCCACCACCTCTCTTGTCTGCGGCAATCATTGCATCGGCCTCTTCTGGACCTCAGTCTGCAGGTGTAATACAGAGGCCTACGTCAGGATCAACTGACCAAGTGGCGCATTTACGGCCACAAACTCGCCCAAGTGTGTAAGTAAAATTGAAAATTTTCACCAGTCAGAAAAATGGAACGAGACCAATATCACATGTACATCATGCCAGCTGTCTGTGTTCTGCTAGAATTCCCAGAAAGCCAAGCATACAATTTGGAACAAAAGCAACAAAACATACATAAAGGTGATATCCCCAAATAGCTTTTATACTGAGGGTTATTTATGTCTTAGGTAAACATAATCAGCTGTTGCTGTGTATAGCAAGGACTCACTTTGAAAATATAAAGTACTTATCATGTAGAAGTTGAATGAATCCTTGAGTTACTGGTGAAAACTGTATAACTCTCAAGTGGCAAACTCTGGAGGGAATTTATTCAACGTTTCCTGTTATGTGTGGAATAAAAAGGCTATTCTCATATGGAATAACTTATGACAAAACACAGAAAGTGCTGTATTTCATTTAGACTGTTAAATTAGCATGTCGTTGTCAGATTGCTTGTGTAAGTTGCGATTGAAAATTGACTGAAGATTCTACAGTTCAGTTAATTAGTGGGTGGCAATTTGGAATGAAGGCAGAAAGCTGCTAGTTAGCATTATGTCTTTACACTTGTAATACAAGCAAATGTGCGTCATCCTTCTGGGTGAAAATATTTTGTATATTAACATGTGCTGCTGACAGCATCTTTCTTCTTGGAAACTTCTTTGTGTGCAGCTTGGAGAATAAGAACGATAAAAAGGAAAAACCTTAAAATTCGGGAGTGGCTGAACCCTCTAACAGCACACGTTTGAATAATGCAAGGACGGCTTTTGTTCTCTGTCTTTATTTTTATCTTCCCACCAGGTTCCCTCCCACTCCAAAACAGCGCCCTTCTTGTATAGCAGGTGCATCTGGATTTGGGCTGTTTCTTTGGTGTCAAGCATTTTAACACTGCTTCTTACGGATTATTGTGCTTAGTGCAGTTAATCAAGTTCCCATCTCATTTATTCCCATGCTCCATCTTCAAAGGGTTGCTCTATATGAGGATACTAATGAAATTTGGAATGATTTAACTAAAAGGGAAGGTAATGAACACCAATTAAAGCCCATCAGTTGCTTTTGCATAGAGCTTCAGTATGTGGCTTTGTAGATCACCCCTAAATCACGTACCAGCCCTTTGTTGCCAGCGTGTCACATGTTGCCTTTAACGCATATATTGGACTTGCTTTACCAGGTACCTATCTTGCCTTTAAAGCAGTTTTGCAGATAATGCAGTTTCCTGGGTGGACAGCAAGGAACAAAAATATAATGCAAAAAGGAGAAGCATACAGTTAATGCTATCATTACTGTGCACAAGAGAATGTTTTGTAAAGCTGCTTTTTTACCCTTGGGGTAACAAGGACAGTGGGAAAGACTATCATTGCAAGCAATGGTGGATCCTTTTTCAAAAAAGGGGATATTCTACCCATCTAACTTAATTGGCTACCTCTTGTGAAAAGTATAATCTTTTTGAGAAGGTGTCATTTGTTCGAATGCTGTTTCCCATAGGTCTGGATCCATAATTACGTAAACATTTTTATATAAAAGGTTTAAACAGTTTTTCTTGTGTTCAAACTGTGGCAGAAAATAGAATACTGGTAGTTAAAACAGGATTGCTTTTTAATGTGATAATAGGAAATTGTGCAATCTTATTTGAAGACTTCCCTAGGAATATTCCAGCATGCAACTGTAGGAGTTTCAGTTTTAGTTTTAGATTTTTTAATTTTTTTCTAATAATGTCTTTTTAAAAAGAAAAAACGCAGAATGTTTCTGAACTCTCACTATGATTTCAGATGCACTGTATCATGCATTAATGTTGCTTGGAATGAAAAAAAAAGAAAATAACCTTTACAAGTTAATAACTTCTAGCTACCTTACCCATAGACATTAAGTTCTAGTAATGTATCCTTTTTTTGGCACTGCAATTACATAGGGCGATTGCAATTTTGAAATTTGACAAGTAGTTCTGATACTGATCTTTCAGTTCCAACTAACAGAACTTCTCTGTGCTCCCCAACCCCCCAAAAAAAAAAAGAGTTGTCATGTCACAGAGTAAGGGATACTCAAAGCAGGTGGAGAGAGAGAGAGAACTGGGATATGCTGGGATCTGTAGCTGATAAACACCTCTGTAATTAAGTTCACTAACTTAATAAAGAAAACAGACAATCTTATTACAAGGATTGTATATTACATTAAAATGCAATTAGGAGGATATTGTTAATGGTCATTGTTTCCTTTAATGGCGTCCTTTTTAATATTTTAACAGTATGATGGAGCGACTAACACTAACCATTTCTGCCGTGCCTTCTCGTCTCTGACTGAACTCTCTCTGCCAGAAAACACAAGTGATGTTTCCAGTTGTTTAGGTTTATCATTTGCATCTACTGTCCTATCCTTTAGGTATATTGCTATATACCCTTACACTCCTCGAAAAGAAGATGAACTGGAACTGCGGAAGGGAGAAATGTTCTTGGTGTTTGAACGCTGTCAAGATGGCTGGTTCAAGGGAACTTCCATGCATACAAGCAAGATTGGTGTTTTTCCTGGAAATTATGTGGCTCCAGTTACAAGGTATATTTTTATACAAGTGTCTAAATAGTTTATTCAGTTTCAAGTCCAACATGATTCTCTTCTTGTATTTAATGCTAAAATTGGATAATAGAAGAGCTGCGGGTTTTAGTAACTAACTCATTTTTCAGTTGTGTTTTGCTTTTAATTTTGGCAGGACAGTGACAAGTGCATCACAAACAAAAGTTCCCATGTCTACCGCTGGCCAAACAGGACGAGTGGTAACTATGGTCAGCCCTTCCACTGCTAGTGGAACATCTCAGAAGCTCCAGGGGAATGGTGTGGCAGTGAACTCCAGCACAGTACCCACAGCTGTGGTTTCTGCAGCACATATCCAAACTAGTCCGCAAACCAAGGTCCTTATGCACGTGACAGGACAAATGACAGTCAACCAGGCTCGCAATGCAGTTCGAACAGGTAAAAAAAAAAAATAAAAAAATCTTTTTATGTGTGGTAGACAGACTGTAGGGTCTGTCCAGGCAAGTGGCTGGACTCACGGTATGTGTAAATATGTATTGGGTTTTTTTAAAGGCATTTTTTTTGTTTAGTTTTTGAGAGTTCAATGCTTTCTGAAATTACAATATTGGTTTCTGAATTGTTGAATCTTTTATTACTCTCCTCTGAGCAACTGTGTGTACATACATACTCCTACTGCTGGGAATTTATATACAACTACTTTAGGTGGAATTTTTTTTATTCCAGCAGTATCTGGGTTGGGGGCATTCTTTGAGTTTCCCCACTCTTACGCAATTCGTATAGTAATAAAAGTGATTAGAACATCTGAGTCATAGCTTATATTTTTGTGCTAACTGCATAACAGCTACAGGTTGCTCTAATTTAACATTCACTTTTAAATTCTCTCCTAACATCTTTGAAGACCTTTAGCATTCATTCCTTCTTTATTTTCAGGGTGTCGTGGTTTGGCCTAAGCCGGCACAAAGAACCACGC
>VZSF01006238.1:0-20936 GCA_013398295.1 Chionis minor
TGTCAGCGTAGATTTGAAGAAACACTGAAGACTACAATAACATTTTACAAGATAGCTCTACCTAGTAAAGGGGAAGAACTACATATGAAATTGTGGAACGGTTGGTGTGGTGTTTGTGGAGTTTTTCTGCACTATGAAGAGATTCTTCCTTCTGCTCATCCCTTCCAAATGTGGCATTTCACACCTACTGCAAAAGTGAAGATCTGCTTTGCATGAAAACTTACTGCTTAGTCTTAGAGGGGTGGTGAAGATGGCAAACAGCAATTACTACAGCTGCAGAGGAAAAGAACTTCTCTTTCCCTCTTACACTGCTGTTGGTCTATGGCAGCTTTTCTCTGTAGCTTTCTCTAAAATTTCAAAAAGCGGAAAGACTTTTGTAAACCTCTGTGTAATAAGATGAAAGGGAAGCTTGTCTTGGATATTTCTTTTTCAGTTACCAAGGTCAAAAAATTAATAGTTTCGTTTTTGTATATTTACTTAAAACCTCATATTATTTCATTGCAAGTATCCCAGTAGGAATCCACCATGAGGAGTATCTTAGTTAAAAGATGTGGGAGAGGCAATATTCCATTAAATGTTTGTGAGGACTACTCTTGTTTCAGAGGGCAAAGCAAGCAACCTCTGAAAAATTGACATTTTTATCAAGAATGTTTTGAATTGTGGGATTCAGGTGATGTGAAAATGCGCAAGTATGAATTGAGACAACCTAACTTAAACCCTTAAGCTACCTTAGAACTCAATCAAAAGCCTTTGTTTTGCAACATTTTACCTGGTAATATACTTATTAGAGTGTTAGACATTTACATGGAAGCTAGCCCTGGGAATAAGATAAAAGCTAAGAGCCTGATCCAAACCCCAAAGCTACAAGTGGAAACATTTCACTGATTTCAGTCAACTTTGGGCCAACTACTTTTTCCTCCATTGAAGTGAGAAGAATAAAGGCTCTTCACAGTGTTTTCTTACACATAAACTTGCAAGACAGAAAGTGCTAAAAGGTAGAATGGGCCTATCTGAGGGCATTACTTAGGTTTTATTTCCATCTCACCACAAGCTGTAATTAAAGAAGAAGCATAGCTATTTCAAACCCTGCTAAAATGTAGCTGTGACAACAGCAAGCCTGGCACAGTCATCACATACAAGCAGCTGCTCAGTGTCTTGGGCAGGTTTTGCAGCCCTTCCCAGGGAAGCGTTCCTGCATCTGTCACATGGGGTGAATTCCCAGCCACTGATGTCGCGTATATCTGCACAAGTTTAGGAATACAGAGTGAAGTCTTCTGTTATGTACTACCTTTTCTTAGAGCTTGATGTTCTTAGTAGGCAAAAAACAAAGCCCTTCTCTAATACTAGATAATCTGATAAAGATTAAATATATCATATAATATTTACAAACTATACAAATATTTTAATACTGTTTGCTATAGGACTTGAAAGTAGAAGTTACATTGCCAAATTACTACAGATGCAGTCACTGTAAAGGCAGTCCTTTAAATTATTGATAGCTGAAAAGCAATAATTACCAATAAAGTGAGCATAGTTACAGAATATTAGAATCCTCTCTCAGTTGTTTTGTTGGGTTTTTTTAAGAATGAAGATTGAAGTATATTTATTCTGGCAAGCTTTGCAATAATAATTTCTTTTTCTTCTTTAACCTGGTCTTCTGAACTACCAGATAGAACAGCTGGCAGAAATTTGCATCTTCCTCATCTCTTGACTCACATTTCACTAATTAGATGCATGTCCTGTATCCAAAATTGTGTTAGGTAGAGTTTTTAAATGGTATGATATTGTACACAGAATTGCTAATTTTAATTCAGAAAAGAGGTCAGGTGTTCAACACTTTTGGATGACAGACATGGCAAAGACACTCACATTGTCTAGAATACTAAAGATTGCATAGGCAGCTCCCCTTGCATTGGCAAATGCCTCCATACTTAGAGCAGTCTGTCCAACACTAAAAGCCCTAAGTGACATAGAAGAAAGACCTAAGGAGAAAAAAACCCCACACCACAAAATACAGAGCTGGGAATTCATAACTCTAATTAGATGGCTTAATTTATCTGACAATATTAGCTATCATTGCTTGAAGTAGTTTCATGCATCCTGTACACTGTGAAGAAGCCTAGAATCAAAGCAGTAATTAAACAGGTGGCGATTGTTTAAACAAAAGGCAAACATTAATAGGAAAAAAGGAATCAAATTTCCTTCTTCCATAACTGGACAATAAAAAGGATATTACTGATGGCTGGGATTCTTCTTTGGAGCGACAATAGAGAACAGAAGGACATTTCTAATTCCACCTGAACAAAAATTAGCCAACAATTACTTTTGTGATTAAAAATAGAAAAAAAAAAAAATCTCTTTATTTCTTCCTATAGCATGAAAACCAGGGTAATTCAACCCAAAAGGTAAAGGTACAGTAATCCACTCCATTGCAATACTAGCAAGAACAGAACCAAATGTTTGAGGAAACTGGAAGCTTCTTTGTGTGAAACTCAAGTTGTTTGTCACAGACTCTAATTCCTAATTAATTTTTTTCAGCCTTGGCTCCAACTTTTTAGTATATGCTTATTTTTTTCCGAACATATGCAACTTTGCCACTCATTTCAGATGCTGGGAATAAAGGCTTGTTTACATTTTATTCTAATGACATCTAAGCATTAAATCAAGCTTACAGTATAATGTAAATTCCCAGTAGCCCAGAGGAGGTGGCAGTGGGTATGGACTGCTGCAAGGACCAGCGATAAGCCCTGCTCTGCCATTACATACTGCTTGCCAGATGAGGCAGAAGCCTGGCTGCTGGTGCTCCTGCTTTCCCTGCTCCACCAGTCGCTTTCACTGAGGACTTGAGAGCAAAGCTCCTTCCCAACTGCTTTCTGCAGTGTGTTGGTAATATAAACTCACCTGCCTGGCTTTGCTCTGGAGTGGATAAAATGGACTCACACGCTTGGTCACAAGTGGGAATGATTAAATGGGCTGCTCCTCAAAGACCGTTAGGTATTACCTAGAGACCCTGGCACCTGAGCATGACAAAGAGGGTGGCTTCAAGAACTGCTGGCCTGTCACAGGTGTGAAGTCATTAGCAGGCAAGCTGTGACAGGGATCAAACCTTCAATCACACTGTCATGCTCCAAGCCCTCCAGCAAAAAGTACAACCTGATATCACTGTAGATAAAGACTGTAGGTAAATGAACTGTGGTTCATTTCTGCTGGTTATCTTTAGATAAAAGATCAAAAAGATTACAAGAATGATCTTCCATAGCAGAATACAAATAAATACATGTGCATGACCTTGGTTTGTTACCTTAGTGCTCCACTTGTTTTTTTTTTCCACGTGCCTGCCTTTTTTGCTAACAAATCTCACTGGATTTATGAGGCCTGGAAGACAATATGCTCTTTGTGAAAGGGACTGCATTACTACACATTTTGTGATGCTTTTTGAAATGAATAAAAAATAAGAGAAAAGAAAAAAAGGTCAGCAGCAAAGATATAAAAAACCTTAAAACATCAGTAGTCACTATTATAAAATCAGGCAATATATGGAAACTTTATTCTCACCTTTCAATTTCTTTTCCCTGTCCTCCAAATGCTACCACAGTTCAAACTGCTGCCAGAACTTCCTCTGCAAGAGCTCCTGCTCTAGCATATGCAGTTAGCTCTTTGTTAGTGAATGCAGAAATTATCTGTGTAGAAGCAAATTATTTTAATACTGCCATTCAATCCATACCAATGAGCTCAAGCTTTGTTCTGATGTCTACAAATTCTTGATTCATTGTACTGAACTTCCTGTCTGCTTTGTTTTATTTATAAAGACTTATAAAAGACTCCACATTTAAATTACAAGGCAGAAATCTGATGAAGGGCATCATGGCAATGCTTGCATTGCATAAAATATATTAAGTAGAAAAATGCATGTTATTCTGCTGCCAAAAAATGAGGTTGGAGTTTCAGTTCTATACTTTAGAGAAAGTCTCTATACATTAGAGAAAGTTGGAGGAGCTGCCTAAGGTACGTTATGCTTAGAAATACTTGCACCACCACCATCAGACAGTTCTGGCTTGTGTCAGGACAATGAATTGCCCAACAAGCAGGGGAACATTCATGCTCCCGGCACCCAGTAGGCTGCAGAGGAGGCTACAGCAGAGCCCTCGTGCTGTGAAGTATTAGGGACTGCACATGTTAAATAGGGTTGGGATTTTCACCTTAGCTGAAAGGGCAAGGCTGGCTGATGTCACTGAAATTCAGTAGCCAGTTGGTACCAGACACCCTGATGCCCCTTTGCAAGTCCTAGACAAAAGCAATTATATTTCTATAGATGAAGTCTTTTTCTCTCTCAGAGAGATCTGCATCCACTTCTCACGTGCTGTTTTCAGTAACTGTTTGGGATTTGAGCAGATGGCTCCGGGACAATCTGGAGCAGAGTTCACGGTGTGCCGGCTGCCTGGCTGTGCCTGCCTGTGTCCTTGTGCTGTCCCTGGGGGTAAAGTCCTCCTCCCCCAGTGGGGTCAGAGCCCACAAACGGGCCTTATCACAGGAAACATGATTTGCCGCAGGTTCAAGCCAGTTACCTGCGATGACTTCAGCTGTGCCATTTTACTTCATTTCTGTATTTATTTTTTTTTACTGACCGTTGTTTTGGTGTAGTTGTCCTGGAGTGCAGTGAAGAAGGCAGGGGTACTGCTTATTTACCTTTTTGTAAGACAGTATGTTCTGCTTCCATAAACTTTGCAGCAGGATAGCTATGTCCGTGGTAGGGACAGTGCACTTCTTCAGCTGTCATCATGCCCCTATTCACACCTGTCTGCAAGGGAGCAAAATCTAAATTCACTAATAGCCAGATTGCATTTTCAAGTCTTACAAATACCAAATGGGATTATAGAAGATACAGCTTACCAGTTTATTGAAAACTCATACTTTCTGCCTACCTCTGCCCAGAAAGCTGATGACAATCCCAGAACAGAAGTGAGTGCCAGGATCAGAAGTGTTGATTTCCAACCTTTTTTTAAAAAAAACAACTATAAATCCAGTGAAAAAGGTAGTCACTGCCTGAAAGAACATTGCCATTTTTCCCCCTATTCCTTCACTAATCTTGGAGATATCACTGAAAAAACCCCAAATCATATCCAAACAAATAAGAAAGTGTGGAAAAGACAGATATGAACTCTTTGGACACAGTACACTTTGTCAGTGCTACAGCATGTTTTTAACACCTGCAATTCAACACAGCTATGAGTTTGCAGCTACCTAGGGCTGCATTGTCCCACATCTCTGTTTCTCAGGCTCCATTTAAATGATCCGTACACAACTCAGGATCCGGATAAATAATAGCATAGCTTACCAGGGGGTTTAATAACATAAAATAACATTGCTCTGAGGGAAGTATTACAACCTATTTTCAATAATTAGAATTAATACTTACTCCACCAGTCTGGTGTTGAGTTCACCCACAATAACAATCATTACCTGAGTGACCTTTAGGTGCCTATTCCTCTGTGTTTGTAGTGGCAAAGATTAAACAAAAACTGAAAACTAGAAATTTAATGGAAACTCCATCATGCATGACTTCATAATCATCTCATTTTGGTTTAGTTCTGGTAGAGTACAAGGTGTTTATCTTTAAGGGATGTTTTTCAGAATTTCACTTACTATCAACAAATTTTTAACATGTGATCCTGTGCAGTAAGAGCATGGAATGGATAAATGGCTTGCCTAAGTAGTTAACATGAGCTTTTGATGTTGAGGATTTTGCTCAGGGGAGGAAGAAAGGGGGTAGGTTCTCTGAGTTACAAGACACTTCATTTCACTTTCTTTCATAAAACTGGATCCAAACTTCACTAGCTGAGGGAGTTATGTAAAAACAGCATCCACAGTTTTCATACAGCTACTAGGGTCTTCTAGGTACTGTCCTTTAAAAAGTTTATAAACAAGTTGAAAAAAATGTAGTTCAGAGATTGTAAGTAATTAATTGACTTTGCTAACTGATTTGGTGTCATTTAATTATGGAGAATGCAAAGTAGTTTTGGGGTTCAGTTCCAGCATCTTAGGGAATTTGTTAGGCATCAGTCAAAACATTTGTGGTTTTGATGAAAATGAGAAAGCCAAAGAGCAGGAAATGGTCAATCTCTGTAGAAACCCTTGCAGAGCTGGCACAGCACTTGTTCAACTGCAAGAGATCCCACTCCCAGGACCTCCTCCAGGACCAGGTGAGTGGCAACCATTCACACACTGGACTGTGCCTTTGTCTCTTATGGTTGTTACCGACAGAGAGAGGAAGGATCCTTGACCCATAAACGGTCCGAAAGGAAGTGTGAGAAGGCTGTTATCTGAATAAACTGAGCTTTCCCTCCAAACAGCCTGTGCTCTCCAGTTTAAACCCATCCAGCGCATATTAAAGATGTAGGTAAAATGTCAAACTCTTTCCACTGTTTTGCAATGGGGTTGCTCTCAGCTTTAAAAAGTTCAGTGTCAGATCAAACACTAGTATTTCTTCTGTTGTCATCGGTGCAAGTTATTTTAAAAGACACAAAGGACTGTGCCAGTCAACAGTTTCATAAACTCTTAATTAATCCTAACTGGGATGAGTCACCATTTCTACTTCTACCATGCACACAGGTCATTTTCTGATGCCTGGAAATCCCACTCAAACCATCCTGAACCCTCCGCCCTACAGGTATTAGGGGATTAGGTGTCTTTTACTGCATAACATGGAAAACAGTAAACTAAAATATTATGTAGTTCTTTAAATTATTGCACCGTGATCCATTTATTTTTTTGAAGTATGAAAGGGGTAGAGAGGAGAGCGCGCAGGACATCTGACCCCACCTGGCCCTCTATTCTAGTAAAAAAGTTACCCGTCCTTCAAAGAACTTGGAGAAGCATGTAACTTAGCTGTCCTTTAACTCCTCTGACTTCAGTTCTCTCAATGTTTTGGATCAGCCTTTTAACAGAAGCGGATAGATACAGCTGTCACTGTCTTTTTGCAAAAGAATGAATGAAGAAGCCAAATTTTCAATAACCCTAATAGAAATTCTCAATCATAGCATCAAGGTACAAGCAAAGCTTTCTGCTCCTCAGACAGGCTTCTCCTGACCTGGGGGATTCAACTGTATTTTATTGTTAACAATTTATCTATATTTAGATATTTATCAAGCATTGGAACAGGCTGCCCAGGGAGGTGGTGGAATTGCCGTCCCTGGAGGTATTTAAAAGATGGGTAGACGTGGTGCTGAGGGACATGGTTTAGGGGTGGTTTTGGCAGTGTAGGTTTATGGTTGGACTCGATGATCTTGAAAGTCTCTTCCAACGCAAGTGATTCTATGATTCTGTGATTTATTTATCCATATTTAGATATAGATAATCATACATTTTTATATCTGTGTTTGCCTATATTTTCTTAAGAGAATAATGGATATCAAAGACTTTTCCAAAAAGGGAAAACTGTACGATTATTCTTGTATTGTTTACCAGTAAAATTTAAGCTTGTGCAGTTCAAGATAAAACAATAGTAGAACAGAATCATAGAACAGCTCAGGTTGGAAGGGACCTCCAGAGATCATCTGGTCCAGCCTTCCATGGGTATATTTTGAAATCAACTGCTATAATAACCATTTGCCTTGAGATCTATAATCCTGATATGATACAGCAATATTATTATCCTTTTCATTTCTGTAAGACTCTGTTTCATTTTCAGAATGCATTTTAATCTGTTTGAGAAACAAAGTACCTCAGGAAAAACTACCAGTAATATTTAACTGATAGAATGCAAAGCTAATAATCTGAAAACCTATATCCTGATGTGCTGTTTGAAACCAGTTTATCTTCAGTTCTTAAGCAGGACACACAGTGGTGTCAGCTACACAATCCTTGGTACTATGTCACTTCAAAGCATGCAGATTTCTGCAGTTTACCATAATTAATACAAAATAAACAGTAAAATGTATTTCAAAGCAGAATGAAATTTCACTGGCTATTTTTGCTTGGTTTTTAATATTCACTATCAAACATGGATAATTTGTCTCAGACAAAATAAATGTATTGTCTTACCAAGGGGATGATTTTAATCTGTTTTTGCCTGTTCTGGAGGGTTAATCAACAGTCAGTTGGTTAGGACCAAGCAGTGAGGTTGGACTTTGCTCGATTCACATAAATTCTAATGAGGGAAAACTTGCAAAAACTGGTGCATGCCAGCCTTTTGTAGGGTCCTTGGAGCTTGATTGGTCTGCAAAGGTCTATGTGCACACTCTGCCTCCAGAAATGGAGCACTCAGCAATGAGTAGTTTGAAGAGCCTGTTTTATCATTGTCACTCTTGAAAGCATCTGGAAGTCTGCTCTTAACTTCTCCCAAAGAAAGTCTCTTTGTTCATGTTTTAATCATTCCTCATAAGTTTCACAACTAAACAGGATGATTGAAAAAGCACCATTTCCTGGAGAAGACCATTACACTGGGTTGTGAATCCACCATAAGGTGTTCAGGGGAAGGTGCTCTTGTTATCACTGTTCAGCCACCCATGATCAATCTGAATAGAAGTCAGTGTGGTCCCTTTTAGATATCTTGTGCCCAGAAGATGGAGCTCATTTGCAGAATATCATTTACTCTCCCTGATGACAAATACTCATAAAGATTTTTTAGCCCTACTCTTATAATAGGTAACAGATAATACATGTAAGTTTTATAATAGGATTTAAACTGTGCTATATATTATTGCTTGAATTAGCTCGTCTCCAAGTTTTATGGATGGTTGAGTTTATATCTGGAAAATCAGTGTTGTCTTTTGAGAGTTTGATAGTGTTGGTTGAGAAAGGATGGAAAGCTTAAAAAATCAAAATTAAAACAAAAAAGTTTGGACAGTCAGAATGAGGTTTGATGATGTGAGAACTCTTAGGAACTCGGAGGAACTCAAGCATTTTCCTTTCATTTTGACTTCTCAGGGTGGCCTTTGAGGGCCTTACTTCAATGCAGTGGGAGGAGGAGGTGGCAGAGGGGAAGGGGAGAGCTGCTGCAGCCCTCTCTCATCAGGAGAGGCAGGAGAGGACGGAGAAGCAACCACAGCAGTACTTCAGCATCCACTTTTCAGCTTCCTATGGTCATCCTGTAAACAACCATCCGCAATTCCCAACACAAAGGTTTGCCAGTCCCTGGCTTTCACTGAGTAAGTGCATGGCTTGCTGTCATGCTGTCAAAACAATATTCTGTTAGAAGTGATGGCTTGTTGGTAAAAGTGACAAAACACCCCTCTCTGTCTTTGGGGAGACACAATCCAAGGCGGATTCCTTGGTTCAGGTTGTCAGCCAAAATGAAAGTAGAGGTCATAAAGTATTTCCAAAACATTCCTTTTGACATCTTAGATATACATTTTATTATAATTTAAGGAATCATAATAAACCTGAAAATCTGGAAGATATTGGGAGGAATTGGCCACCAGCTCATTTGATCCTCCTGCCTGATGAAACTTAGAAATAAAAGTCCACATCAGTTTTCAGACAGCTATAGCCGAAGAACTGCTGTGCAAAAAAAAATGGATTCTCCGGGTCAAATTCAATTAAGATAATAAGGTAAAGCTAAGGAATTCGCTATGACCAAATAGTATAATATAGCTACCTCTATAAACACAAAAAACATATAATTCTAGAACAAATTGATATCACAGTGTTCAAGTATATGTTTAATATGTGAATCCCTTAAGATGGACTTTTTAAGATGACAGATTTAATGACTTACTGTGTATAATAGAAACAATAAAAAATAAATAATAATAAAAAATTATTTTCAGATGCCTAAGATATGTAACCTTGATCCATAGGCTGGAATCCAAGTAATTGGCTAGTTTGACAGTTATTTATCATCTCTGAAACTGAAGTCAGTTGACCACTTGAAAAGGTTGAAACGATTCCTCCAAACCAGATGTAATACTTCTTACTGATATGTCGGTATCCTGAAGCTTAACATTTGCAATATATTTTGAGCATTTAGAAACAAAAGCTGTGGATTAAAAGAATATTCCAAAACTTTTGTTGACCTAATCTGAGATAGAAGTGCCTTTTATTTGCACGAATGTTCGGATACTTTGCTTTTGGAAATGAGATGGGAATCCCGAGGCAAATGCCTAAAAGAGGGGTTTGCTCTATCCACAAGAGTGCTGCAGACGGGGAGTTACAGGCAGGTGGACTGCAGCTGCTATTCTGATGTTTGTAGGTGATAGCACAAGAATTGTAGACGTGGCCAGTGCTCAACTTCACGAGCAGCTACACACACATAAACTTCTACAGCTGGATGAGCAGGAGCAGCCAGAGAAGGCTGGGTTAGCACTCCATGAGGCTTCTCAGAAATGTCAACATTGGTTTTATGTTTCAAGTACTGAACTATCTGCCAGCTGAACAGGTAGATGTACATTGTCTCTACAGCTGGGAGCTGAAAGTTTTAAATTGTGTAACTATATTAATAGGTTTTTTTGAATGAGACCATATTCTCCAAACAGTTTTCCTTTTGATACTCACAAATATACTTAGTAGACATTTCTTCTTGTGAAGCAGTCTCATCCTAGAAAAATATTTTTCCTCAGTGTAGAGCAATAAACCATCTCTCTATCCTCATGGCAGCCAGTTTTTCCAATTATATTCTTTAAATAATTATTAAATTATTTTAAGATTAGTATTTTAATTTAGGTGACATAAAAGTGCATTGTACATCTGTTTTGAAGTCTGTGGTGTATTTAATTGAACCAGACATTGAATTTCCTGCCCATAGCTGCAAAATCAAACAATTATATAACGCTTTTATCGTCTGTTAGCAGAATATACTAAATTCACCTAGTATAAAATACAGATGTTGATGGTAAATGTCTGTTGTCTTGCAGATGAAAAGTTTCACTTTAGCATAACTATAGCATTTTAATACACTATTTTGTAAATTTCTATATCTGTTCTTTAAAAATTATAGGACACCTGAAATTCAATGTAGAATGTGTTGAACATAATATCTCTTGAAGAAGTAATTCACTCAGGAAAATGGCACTCAAACTCTATACCTGGAATCAAATTACTCAGACTAAATGAAAACCTCTTTGCTCTTGTAATACTCAGAAATATTTTTAATACATGGGAAGACTTTTTTTGACCTTCTCCTTTATCTTAATGTATTTTGTGACAAATAAGATTGAATTAGGAAGAATTAGGAAGAAATAAATGAAAGACCTTTGATTTAAATGCTAAGATAAACACTATCTACCATCATTGATTGCCTCCAGTAGGACAGCTTAATGTAGTACAGGCTGGGAAGAGCAGTTAATATCTACTGTCTTAGTCGACGTCTTAGAAACTGACTTCAGTACACACTGTAGCAATGCTGTCAAGACTGTAAATCAATACCATTCCCTTGGGAAGAAAAAAGAGTGGGGATCCTGGACAGTAACAAAAAGCTCATAAAAATATGGATTAGACAGAACACTGTATATATTAAGCTGAACAAGATATACATGAAGAGGAAAAGAAAAAGAAATTTCTAAAAGAAAATGCAGATTAACTTTGCTATTGTCTGAACAAATGAGGCCATCATGTGGCACATTAAAGACATGGCCACAGAAAGAAAATCATTGATTAATAATATTAGTGATAACAAAGAAAATACACATCTTCCATCATGAACTCAAAGAAAACAGGTGTGAAAGTTCAGACACAGAAATTCCTCTTAGCTTTTCAATTTTTCATGAGGAATTCTAGAAAAAAATTGAACGATATTTTAGAAATTCTTCATCAATGAAACATTCTTAGGTGGAAAGCACATACACGTTTTCTATCTTTAAAGTCTCATACATAATAATAGGAGAGTGAGAGTTAGAAGGAATAACCATGTCTTCAAAGGAAAGACTTAAAATGACAGCCAAGTGAGCAACTAAGTTTCTGATGATTTATTGAGCTCCTCAGGGAATTGCAGGGAATGAAATTATAAACATCTGCAAAACTAGATTGATGACTGCTTCATTGAATGTACTGTGAACAAGCGGAACCTTGAAACATTAGCATCCTGAACTGTAATTCTCAACTCTGGCATGCACAAAGAGTAAAGTCTGAGTTGTTGCTCATATAGAAGATATGTAAATAACTCTCATCTTTAATTACTCATCTTCTTTTACATTGAAGAACAGACAGGTACATGGAAATAAATCTTCTGTAGAACTACTGAACAGAAAATCTTGGGAAAACTTACTTTAGATTAGGAATTTCTATGCTGAACTGACTTTATGGATGGAGAAACATGTCATAATTCCATAGTGCCTTCTTCAATCCATCCCTTGGAATGTGTGCATAAATTTTGTTTGTTTGTTTGGGTTTTAAACCATATGGAAATGGCGTATTATTTTACATCACTATGAAGTATGTGCATGTCGAGGAATGACCGAAGAGTTTGTACAAGAAACAAGCACATTGATTAATCCAAAACAAAACCTGTACAAAATGTGATAAATGTACAAGTGCAAGTAAGAATAAATTAATATTGGGGAAGGTTAAGAGTGCCTAGAAAGAAAAAAGTGTGAAGATGATGTTAACCGAAGAGCTTGTCAGAGCCTTAGTGGTAAATAGAGAGTAGATAATGCTGCCTTGCTACTCACCTTACACTATAACAGCTTAAGTCTTTCTAAGTTCTCCCCTGACTCTTTTTATATATTGCTGTAAACAAAGATGACATAATTAAGGACACCTGAAAAACAGATGGGAACTAGGATTTACTGTGTCAGACAGATATGCATTCCTTCTCCCTCAACATTGGTTCATTTTAACATCTTACATATCCTGAACTTAATTTTTTTCTTAGATTTCACATTAATCATGTTATTCACTTACCCCCTTTTCATAAGTAATTTGAGAACCAAATCTGAAGTAACATGGAAATAAAACTATTCCTGTCTGGTAGATGAGGTAAGGACTATGCTATTTTATCTTAGAACAATTGTTTGCTGTATTCAAAAAAATTGTTAGCATATTTGTCTCCTTTACTAAGCAAATTAATGATATAATTTCTACCCATGGAGACTTAAAGCAAATCTATTAAGACATAGATTATATGCACATTATATGTATATATAACGTATATAAAACAGTCTTTTAAGTTATCTAAAATATCAATGACTTTAAATGTTTGGGCATTTTAAGAGAGCCCTACGCAATTTCTACTATTTCCATTAAAAATGTCTCTGTCTTGGTAGATACAAAGCTGCAGCTAATGTTTACAGATCTACTTTTTTGAAATATTATGTACTGCTGGATCTAAGACTCATTTTATCTACACTAAGGCATTGACAATGTAGGTATTTATGATAATCATGCTCATATCCTTTTAGGAAGAGATAAATGAGGTTGTTAATGGGGCCAGCTAGTGACAGTAACTCTAGAATGGGATGAACTGTGTCCTAGCCTTCATTGCCAGACCTTTGTTAACCTTGCAGAAGATAAGCTTGCTTAGAAAAATGAGAAGTGCGCTTTCAGTTAGCTGCAGTCCTGTCCTAGAACTCTGTATCAACAGCGTTAGTATACTGATCTCCTTAGTTAACAGAGTACAGCTAGAATGAAATGTACGCAGGAATACGCATACAAAGACAAAAGGAAACGTACTCACCTTACAATAACAGGGATTGCTAAAGACAGTTGTCCTTGTGTGTTCTGCCCTTTTCCTTCCTGTTCTCTACTTTTGAGAATGTCTACCTCTCTACGGTCCATGGAATTCACAGAAAAAAGATTTGAAGTGGCTGCTGGTCCTGTTTCTTACTTTCTTTTTTCAGTTTACTGCACTAAAATAACTAAAATAAAAGATACCATCCTGTCTTAAAAACACACAATGAATGTATGACTAAACTACGTTGTTCTAGATAGCTTACCTAGAAGAAAGACTGGGTACTTGACAGTAACAGTTATCGAGACTCTGCATACATTTATAATGTGGCTTTTTCTGCACAAAATTTGCTAGTTGAGTGTTTTTACCCTGTATTCATAGGCTGCGTGCCATGTTTTTCCTCTCCTCCAAGATTTTGTCTTTGCTTTTTATGACCAAGTCTACAAGGTAAATTGGATTTTGAGGGACAGGAATAGGAGGAAGAGTTATAAATGTACAAATAGACAATACATCTTGAGGAAGAGATTAACTGTACATCTGTTTGTACTATGA
This sequence comes from Chionis minor, assembly GCA_013398295.1. Lineage (NCBI taxonomy): Eukaryota > Metazoa > Chordata > Aves > Charadriiformes > Chionidae > Chionis > Chionis minor. The sequence goes on from VZSF01006238.1 coordinate 14,153, forward strand.
ATGATTACAAGAATTACTAACAAATATTTCAAGATCTTTAGTGTATTGCAGAAATGAATGCTACCAGGAAGGTCCTTTTCCTACACAAGTACAGCAGCAAGAAGGAGACAACAGGTTCAAAGGATTTACTCATAAGGAAGGAGAACTGGTTCTATTAATGTTAGATTGATGGGGAGTCAATGTCAGGGTGGAATATTGTTGAACATCTCCTGACGTGTGGGATAGTTCAGGAAGAACTTTGAGGGAATGCCTGAAGAAGATACTAGCAGATATCCAGAACTGATTTACAGCCTTCATTTGGAGATGGTACACAGTCTATGGCATTGTTGAGAAACACTTCAGAATATTTTGGAGGGGATGCAGAATGCTGGAGTTTATTTATACTCTTGCTCTATGTCAGAAATTATAGAAGGGCTTAGTAGTGAGGTATTTGTTGCACAAGGAACAACAAATTGCCCTTGTAGGGGTATGTTGGAGAATGCTGGGCAATAGGACATTGCAGTATTCAACACCCTGATAAGAGCTTTCAGTAATAAAGACTTTCTAGACCTAAAGCCCATTTTTCTTCTGAGTTCCCTGTTGATTAGATGTTTCAGCAGGAGGGCTATCAGATTGTTGAACTTATGTGCTTCTTGGTTCCTTTTTCCCCACAATCAGTGGCATATGCTTGGAAAGCACTTCAAACTGCCAAGGGGGTGTCGATGCTGAAATCTCTCTATAGACTTGTTCCAAAGGTAATGGGGCAAGAGGCACAAGAAATGTGTGAAAACCACTGCTTGATTGCCTTTCTCCAGAAAGGCAAGTTCTGCTTAAAATTGATGCAGGGTCTCAAAAGAAGAACAAGACAGAAGAAAAAAGGCCTGTTACTTCAGAATAACAACACTTACATGTCATCAAGCATTTAGGGTGCTTATGGTCAAAGATGATTGCTGACTATTCCAACAAGGAGGACTCGGAGCTCAGACAATTATCTTATGATATAAAGGAGAACCAAAATGCCTCAGAGCCTAACTCAAAAGTCATAGCTAGGAAGTAAGATCTCTTATGTACTGTAGAAAGAGACAGTAAAGTAATGGTCCTTAAAGCAGAATTGTCCAAGGTCAGTCAACCCTTCCTTTGGGTCAAGTATTATAATGTAGAAGTGTATGAATAGAATACGGTGAAGTACACATTTTTGAAGGTGTCTCTGTCCTTTCGGCTTTGTGACTAAAAATTACATTATGAGGCATCTGGTGGTAGCACAATAGTAGTAATATGGTTGTTGTGGTCTTCTGAAAGGAAAATCTGAAAGGAAAGCAATGGTGAGCAGCAGCATAGTTACTTAAGCATTTACAGTGGATTTGGAAACAAAGATCCATTACCATTAAAGGAAGGTGTTGACTTTCCTTGTAGCTCCTTTCAACCAAAAGTGAAGTGTTTGGCAATTATTATACAAACTTTTGCATAAATCTCAACAAAAGGGAAATACTTCTTTAGAAATGTGGAAGAAAAGGATAGAGAAAAATAGATTGTTTTGGAAAGTTCCTACATTTGACATGAATTTCTGAAATAGATTTTAAACTATATGGCCAAAATTTTCAAAACTGATTTTCAGATGTCTGTAGTAAAACATTTACAGTGCTTGCCTGCTTTTCAGAAAGAGTTAGATTTGTCTGGTAAATCAAACATCTTCGAAATGATACAAGCTGGGGAAACAATCCAATCATTACAAATCCAATAATTAAAAATTGTATCATCAAAAATTAAAAACCCTAGTTTTAGAAATAAAAGAATAAATTCCAGAATTCATTAAAAAAATAATCCTAAATATATTCTCACTTCTATCTTCAGAGTCTAATGTTAAAAAATATCTATTCCGTTCTTACAATTGCAAGTATAACTCATTTATATTACGGTGCAAAATAATAGCATTACTCATGGACAAGAACCTTATTGTATCATAATAGGAAACAAACAAAAAAAATTAGAAAATAATAGAATCACCTAGTTTGGAAGAGACACTTAAGATCACAGAATCACAGACTCACAGGGGTTGGAAGGGACCTCTGGAGATCACCTAGTCCAACCCCCCTGCCAGAGCAGGTCCACCTACAGCAGGTTGCACAGGGTGGCATCCAGGAGGGTTTGGAGTGTCTCCAGAGTCGGAGACTCCACCACCTCTCTGGGCAGCCTGTTGCAGTGCTCTGCCAACCTCAAAGTAAAGAAGTTCATCTTCATATTTAGATGGAACTTCCTATGTTCAAGTTTGTGCCCATTACCTCTTGTCCTATCACTGGGTACTACTGAAAAAAGACTGGCCCCCTCCTCCCGGCATTCTCCCTTTAAGTATTTATAAGCACTGATAAGATCCCCCCTCAGTCTTCCCTTCTCCAGGCTAAAAAACCCCAAGTCTCTCAGCCTTTCCTCGTAAGAAGGATGTTCCAGCTCCTTAATCACCGCTGTAGCCCTTCACTGTACCCCCTCCAGCACTTCCCTGTCCTTCTTAAACTGGAGACCCCAGAACTGGACACAGTACTCCAGATGTGGCCTCACCAGGGCAGAGTCATCAGTCCCCTCATCCAGGTCATTGATGAATACATTGAACAGGACTGGGACCAGTACTGACCCCTGAGGAACACCACTAGTTACGGGCCTCCAACTAGACTCTGTGCCACTAATCACAACTCTCTGGGCTCTATCTGCCAGGCAGTTTTCAATCCATCCCACTGTCCATTCATCTAACCCACACTTGCTAAGCTTACCTATGAGGATGCTGTGGGAGACGGTGTCAAAAGCCTTGCTGAAGTCAAGGCAGACATCCACTACCTTCCCCTCATCTATCCATCCTGTCATGCCATTGTAGAAGGCTATCAGATTAGCCAGACATGACTTCCCCTTGGTGAATCCATGTTGACTACTTCTGATAACCTTCTTTTCCTCCAGATGCTTGGAGATGACACCCAGAACAAGCTGTTCCACCATTTTTCCAGGAATGAAGGTGAGGCTGACTGGCCTGTAGTTTCCTGGGTCTTTCTTCTTTCCCTTTTTGAAGACTGGAGTGACATTGGCTTTCCTCCAGTCTTCAGGCACCTCACCTGTTCTCCAGGACCTTTCAAAGATCATGGAGAGTGGACCAGCAATGACTTCTGCCAGCACCCTCAGCACTCACGGGTGCATCCCATCAGGACGCATGGACTTGTGGATGTCCAGTTTACTTAACTGATCTCTAACTTGATCCTCCACATCCAAGAGAAAGCCTTCCTCCAGACTTTCTCTGTTACGTGCAAAGTCTGGGACTCCTGAGGTCTGGCCTCAGCAGTAAAGACTGAAGCAAAGAAGGCATTCAGTAACTCCACCTTTTCTGCATCATCTGTCACTATGGTACCTGTCTCCTTCAGCAGTGGGACCACATTGTCTCTAGTTTTCCTTTTACCCCTGATGTACTTGAAGAAACTCTTCCTGCTGACCTTGACATCCCTTGCCAGATTTAATTCCAAGGAGGCCTTAGCTTTCCTCGTTTCATACCTGCATACTCTGACGGCATTCTTGTAATCTTCCCAAGAGGTCAGTCCCTTCTTCCACATACTGTAAACTTTCTTCTTCCACTTGAGCTTTTTCAGAAGCTCCCTGCCCAACCATGCAGGTCTCCTGCTTCCCCTGCCAGATTTCTTGCTCTTAGGAATGCACCGATCCTGAGTTTGGAGGAAGAGATATTTGAATATCAACCAGCTCTCTTGAGCCCCCCTACCCTCTACAGCCCTAACCCACGGGATTTCTCCAAGCAGTTTCTTGAAGAGATCAAAGTTAGCCCTCCTAAAGTCCAAGGTTGCAATCCTACTTGTTGTTTTATGCCCACTACACATAATCCTGATACTCTGTCTTCTCACTGTCAGTGCAGCCAAGGCTGCCCCCAACCTTAATGTCCTCCACCAGTCCCTCTTTGTTTGTCAGTACTAGGTCCAGTAGTGCACCTCTCTTTGTTGACTCCTCTACCACCTGAGTCAAAAAGTTATTATCGGTACGCTGGAGGAACCTCCTGGACTGTAGCCTTCCCAGCAGGTACCAGGGACCCCCATGAGAACCAAGGCCTGTGATTGTGAGGTGACTCTCAGCTGTCTGTAGGAGGCCTCATCAACTTCCCCACCCCGATCAGGTGCCTGTAATAAACTCCTAAAACAGTGTCTCTCATGTTAGCCTGCCCCTTAATCCTTACCCACAAGCTCTCAACTCTATCTTAATCTGTCCCCTGGGAGAGCTCCATACATTTCGGTTGCTGTCTCACATAAAGAGCAACTCCACCGCTTCACCTTGCTGGCCTATCTTTCCTAAAGAGCACATAGCCATCCATGACAGAATTCCAGTCATGTGAGCTATCTCACCATGTCTCAGTAATTGCAATGAGANGCAGGTACCAGGGACCCCCATGAGAACCAAGGCCTGTGATTGTGAGGTGACTCTCAGCTGTCTGTAGGAGGCCTCATCAACTTCCCCACCCCGATCAGGTGCCTGTAATAAACTCCTAAAACAGTGTCTCTCATGTTAGCCTGCCCCTTAATCCTTACCCACAAGCTCTCAACTCTATCTTAATCTGTCCCCTGGGAGAGCTCCATACATTTCGGTTGCTGTCTCACATAAAGAGCAACTCCACCGCTTCACCTTGCTGGCCTATCTTTCCTAAAGAGCACATAGCCATCCATGACAGAATTCCAGTCATGTGAGCTATCTCACCATGTCTCAGTAATTGCAATGAGATCACGGCCCTGTGACCACACACAGATCTCCAGTTCTTCCCGTTTGTTGCCCATGCTGCGTGCATTGGTGTATAAGCATTCGTAAGATCATCAAGTCCAACCATAAACCTAACACTGCCAAAACCACCATTAAACCACATCCCTCAGCAAATTTTTAATTTGTTAGTCAAATTGCTTTTCCATCTAAGACAGGAACAGAAGAAAACAGGTAGGGCATTCAAGAAGAGGACTGCATCAATCAGTGTTCTGGGGAATGTTATTAATACACTGATGAGCCTAATTGCATATCAGTTAGGCTGTGTGTATAAATGTAGATATGACAGATCACAAGTGTAAATCTCAGGGAATCAGAAATTGCTGTCGTGGAAGTGTGGAAGACTGATTAATGAGGCCAGTTTTACAATTAAAAATAAACTTTACTGCATAGATATTCATTAACAATATACATTGCTAATGGTTAGTTCTTAATAATTAGTAATCATTATTACTACACATTCAAGGCAGTTAGTCCTTAACAGTCATCCTGAATTAGTAATTAATATACAATATCACAGAGCTGATGCCATGTAATTAGCACTGTTGGTTACAGTCCTTGAGAGTCTCAGTCATCGGGGTGATCAGGTTCAAGAGCTCTTCAATGAAGGAAGCTAATGCTGAAAAACCTGTCCTGCCTTCCCCCTCCTCCAAGCCAAAATGCAAGATTTTCACCTTTTATAAAATATTGAGGTCTTTAGAGAGTTCTTAGGCCTTGACCTCTGACCCCTAGGACTCTGGGAGTCATGCAGATGCTACTTTCCCAGGCTGCAGTAGGTGCCTTGGCTTGCCCCTCAGTTGTGGGGTTTTTCTTATCTGCTGCTTCTTTTCTGTGCTGTACTTAAAGCAGTCTTTTCCCAGCTCTTGAGGTTGCACCTCTTCAATGATCAGTAACTGACAATCAGTGAGGTACTTACAGTTCTGGGACCTTTGTTTTCAACCTGCGCCCATATTTCCAAGACCCTTGCTGTCATTCCAGGCTACAACTCCGCATTGGAACAAGAGACATCTAGCGTCAAGCTCCAGCTGACTTGCAAGTTCACATAACAAGTTGATAACAAGCCTAATATAGTCCAGGACTGACTGTGCCTTACACAGGCTTGAGGTTTGTTTCTGGCAATAGTAAAATAAAGAATACTTTTACTGAGCATGAAAACGTTTTCAGGTTGTTTACCAGACATGCCTGATAAGTGCGATTTTGACAGAATTCAAAGCAAGCTAATATTAATTACATTTGGCTTAGTGTGCGTCTGCTTTCATAAGTGCATATGCTTTGTCCATATAGTAGAGTGGTTTGAATAATGAAAACTAGTACTGAGAAACTGGTACATATTTACTACAGTATTTTTTGGTTTTGTAGGACTTATGAAAGGAAGGAGGAAAACCAAAAGTAACAAGACTGACTATTGATATCGAAATAATTAGTGACAAAACCAGCAGTATTGAAATAATTACAGTGACAATTCAGAGACAAGTACTGCCTCTAATTTACATGTTGCATGACCCACTTTGAACATTGACCAGAGAATAGTAGAAGCCTTTTTCAGCAAGGAGCTGCTGATGAGTCCCTTGCTCTACGACCACGCCATTCTGGATCACGGCAATCTTGTCAGCATTTTGGATGGTGGAGAGGCGATGAGCTATCACGATGCAGGTGCGACCTTTTCTGGCTTTATCCAGTGCGTCCTGGACAACCTGTGCAATGAACAAACCAAAAGGTGAACTATTCTGGCAGCTGTTGTAAGACATACCTCAATTGCCATCTGTGAAGCAATCTGTAATATGATATTAAGGGAAAGGAAATATCTATGGTTTTAGCTTCCTGTTTTAGAATGAGCCTGTGTTGGCACGGAGTCAAAACTGTCAGAGCGGATGATGCCATGACAGCTAAGAGGATGAGATGGAACCAGGCTCATTACTGATATGCATGGCAGGAGAACAAGAGAAAATAGTCATGAATTGTAACAGAGGAGATTCTGACTGTATATAAGAAATATTTACTTCAATCATAGAATCATAGA
>VZSF01006240.1:1043-22516 GCA_013398295.1 Chionis minor
TTTTTTTTTTTTTTTTTTTTTTTTAAGTCCCTCTTGGTTAACATCCACTTACCAAAAAAGTGGCATTTCCTCCTTTAGTAGGTAAGGTATGAAGAGAAGGGAAAAGCGGGGCAATATAAGTGCATCATTAGATTCACAAAAATGCAAGAGAGAAAGAAAGAGCGAGAGAAGGAGGAGAGACAGAGACAGAGCCAGAGAGAGGAGAAATAAAACAAACCAACTCACTTCTCCTATGGAGGGGGGGGGAATCCTGGGACACCGCCGCGGCCAAGGCCCCCGTGCCAGGGGGGTAGGATTTTGCCCGGCCCCGGGGTCCAGCACGCAGCGGCTCCCAAATATCTGAGCTCCTCAGAGCTCCAGCCGCTGCCGGGGGTTTTTTTCCCCATCTTTGCAAACGCCGCTAGACCAAAAAGATGGGTGGAAACGGCTCCTGCATCACTGGCCCCCACTGAGCCAGCAAATCCCGGTTCGGGGAGGGTTTGGGGGACTCCTTCTCCCGACCCCAGCCTGGTGCTGGGTCCCTGAGTATCCCTGGAGGGGTAAATCCTGCGGTGCTGAGCCCGGCTGAGGGGACCTAAGAGGGTTCAGGGGGATTGGGGTGGTGCTGGGATGGTGTCACTGTGCCCGGGGCTACGCTGGTGGACGGTGACCCCGATTCCTTGTCCCAGACACAGCCGGTCAGTTAATCCTCGAGGACGAGGTTCTCTCCACCCCCTCCTCCGTCACCTCCTAAATGCCGCTTTTCCTCCCCAAAAGAGAAGTGGGCAAGGCGCCGGGGGTGGGACCCTGGGGACCGCCACGGAGATGCTGTGAAAGGGACACAAGGCCACCGTGTCCCCGAGCATCCCAAGCTGCTCCACACCCCACCGGTGGCACGTCCTCCATCACCTCCTGGTCCCCATGGATGAGCCAACCCCACCAGCCTGCTGGAGCCAAAACCGGGGGGATTTGGGTTGGGGTTTTTTTTGTTTCTTTAGCAATCTGCTGCTGTTGCAATGGCCCCAGCGAGGGGGGAGGCTGGTGGCAATGGCCAGCTCTGCCGATGGCACAAGCTGCCCCGCAGGCACTGGGCAACACGGACCCGCTCCGAGGGGATGCAGCAGCCCTGGAACGGGGGTTCAGCCGAGCCAGCGTCCAGGCAGAGAAAAATAAAAGCAGAGAAGATGAAGAAGAAGAAGGAGGAGAAGAAGAGAGAAAGAGAGGGGTTTCCTCTTTCCCAGGGCAGCAATTCGGTGCCAGCTGGCCATGCCGCAGGCTCAGGATGCAGGATTCGGGATTTCCACCCAACCCCTGGGGCGGAGAAGTCTCCTGCCCAGCCTTGCGTGAAGGCAACAAAAAGGAAAAGCATCCCGAATCAATCCAAATGGGGAAAGGCCCAGCCTGAAAGGGAAAACACTCTGGAGCCTCATGGGGGTGGGACGGCCGCAGCTGGGACACCGTCCCCTGCCCCTCGGGGACCGTGATGCCCTGGACCTGCCTCTCTCTGTGGAGGAAGATTTCAACCTTTCCCCGTCGCAACCCTCCAATATTTTCCCTAAATTGGGTTGGGATTTTTTTTATACCTTGGCCTGAGGAGGGCCTAAACCCAAACAACTCCCCCAGTTTCTCATTTCTTGCCCCATCCATCCACCCCAAAACCCCCTGTGCCCAGGATCTGCTGCTGCTCCCACCCCTGGGCTCTGGCTGCTGCCCCTATTTCTCGCTAATTATATTTGCCTTCGTTACCCGGCCCCTAACGGGAGACTGAAAGGGAACAGCCGTGCTCGGCCCCTGGATGGAAACGAACACAAAAGTCGGAGGGCTGAAAGACACAGAAATGCATTCTACCGACGGCACGAGGAGACGGGGAAGAGAAAAGGGGGTAAGAAAGAAAAAAATATTACGTGGACAGGGCAAAAAAATATATAAATAAAGAACATAAGAGAAGAGCATGGCTTTGCAGCTAACTGGGGAAAACCATACAAATAAAAAAAAACAATTTATAAATAGCCACCAAAAAGAGACAAAATGAAAGAGAAACAGAGAAGAAGAGCGAGAAAGGAAGAGAAAGAAAGTCAGAAAGAAAGAGAAAATAACATTAAATCAAGCTACGGTGCTTTTCAACAGGCTCATCTGCAGAAGTGAACGTGCAGAGGTGGACAAAATACCTACCTTCGCGATTGGCAGTGACAGGAATGCGATAATAAAAAAAGAAAACAATAATCTCCACATTTGGAGGGCAGAATGGGAAAAAGACAAGGACTCTTTAGTACGGCGATCCAGACCCCTCGGCTAATCCCGTTTGTTTTACTTAGATTATTTTTTTTGTTTAAATTATTTTAAAAATTGGTCTCGGTAGCTCTTTTATTATTATTATTATTATTTTTCCTTTTTTGAATGGAAAAGTTGTGGCCAGCCACTGAGTGAGGCGACCGTGGTGGTGGTGGGGGTTTACTGGCTGGTGTCTGTAACCCGGCTGCATTTTGGTCTTAAAAAGTCACTATTTAACATGGCGAAATCCCGGATAACATGCAGGGAAGGCGATGGACGGAGGTGGGACACGGTGAGCGTTGTCGGGGTGTGTTGGCCCAAAGAAAACCGGAGAGAAAGAGGGGCCGGAGGGTGTGTGTGGGCGAGGAGGAGGAGGAGGAGGAGGAGGAGAAACCCGGGAGGAAGGCTGGGGAAGGCAGCAGGTATGGATGGATGGATGGATGGATGGAGGGNGTGGGACACGGTGAGCGTTGTCGGGGTGTGTTGGCCCAAAGAAAACCGGAGAGAAAGAGGGGCCGGAGGGTGTGTGTGGGCGAGGAGGAGGAGGAGGAGGAGGAGGAGAAACCCGGGAGGAAGGCTGGGGAAGGCAGCAGGTATGGATGGATGGATGGATGGATGGAGGGAGATGGGAGTGGATATTTAAAAGGGAAGGCAACACCACGCAGCGCCCCGGGGCACCCCTTCCTCCCGGCGGCTGTGGGGGTGCCGGGGGGTACAGCTCACCCAGGGAACGGGCTGAGTCAGAAGCTTTTGGGGGGGGTCTGCAGGAGGCTGGAGGGGGGGGACGGGTACCAAGGATGCTCAGCACCTGTCCTGCCGGGATGCAGGATGCATGTGCTTGGGTCCAGGATTGCCACAGGGTGCTCAGCTTTGGGGGGATGGGAGGGAGTGGATAACCCAGAACCCAACGGCCTCATCCTGCAGCCACGGAGGAAAACCACTCCCAGGGCAGCAGGATGCGGCCACCAGCCGAAGCAATGGGGCAACAGCCAATTCGAGGAGGCAAAGGGCGATTCGCTCCGCGATATCGAAGCGGACCTGCTACTTTGGCGGTGTCGAGCTGCTGGGTTCTCTTCCCTTTTAAATTCCTTGTTCAAAATATAGAAAATGGAAATACAATGTTCAGCGCTCGTAAATATTTAGAAAACACATCTGCCTTTTTTTTTTTTTTTTTTTTCTCCACAGTAACACACACAAAAGCAAAAAATTCTAGAACAACACGACGACGACAAGGGGGGGGAAAAAAATAAGAGAGATATATATTGTTTGCATTTCTGTACATCACAAGGGAAAAGAAAAGAAATCATGAGAAAGGAAACTAAAACAAGGGGGGGAAAAAAGCACGTTTCATTGCCCTTCCCTCCCCCTCGTCCCTGCTTCTGCTGAGCAAGAAATGGAAGTGTATATTACCGTTTGGGTTTTTTTCAAATGGGAGGCTAAAGAAAAACACAGATGGGATTAAAAAGAAAAAATAAAATAAAATAGAAACCAGAGAGAGAAAGAAGAAAGAGAGAGAGAGAGAGAAAGAGAGAGAAAGTTGTTGGAGAAAAGTCCCACTGGTGCCAGGGAGCCAAGGGAGCTCGGCGGCCTGGGCGATGCTGGGTGCTCGGGGTGGTGGGCAGGGGGAGAGCGGGGCGAGCCGGGCGCCGGGGTGGGTGACGGGCGGCTCCTCGGCACCCGAATTCCCCCCACGCCCCAGCTGAAACCACAGGAAAAAAGAAAGCAGAGAGGTGCCCCGAGATGGGGGGGCAGGGTGCTGGGTGCTGCTGGGCTAGGGATGGGGAGCTGGGGAGGGTGAAGGGGATGTGAAATACGGAGTGGGGGGTTCCCGGCCCCATTTTCCAGGGTGCCCCCGGCTCTGCAGGCATTGGGGTGTCACTGCCAGCCCGGGAGCGCCCCCGCAGCACCTCGCCGGTGGGAATAAAGCCTCCTGGGGCCAGCGGGGACCTGTGTGCCCCCATTAGTGGGGTCCCCCAGCACGCTGCCTTCGCTCAGCCCTGCCTCCAGCCCCCGGCTAGCCGAGGCAGGCTCCTCACCACCCCGGCACTGGTTAAACTGGGGCTGGCCTCCTGGTCGCCCTGGGTTAGGGATTTACTCCACGCAGTGTAGGAGCAGTCCCCTGAACTTCACCAGGATGCCTGGAGCACCAAGGCAGAGCCAGGGACACTTCGCCCGAATGTCACCTGCCACGAGGACGCTGAGCTCGTGAACTCCGAGCACCCAGCACCAAACCCTACCCTGGCCTAACACCAGTCCCCAGACTGGGTGCCAGGGACCCGAGCACTGGTATCGGCACCTTGCCACTGTGGGAGGGTTGGGGCTGGCAGGGAAACGAGAACTTTCCAGTTTTACCCATTTCTTGGCCGTCTGGGCTCAGTCCACTCCCAGGGAGGTGCTGAGCCTGGTGGGGACACCGGCAGGTGATGGGGACCTGCCAAGCCATCATCCCCAGGAGGGTGACATCTGCAGAGTGATGTGTGGCTTTGGGGGAGGGACGACCTGTCGGCTGCCCCGATCCCTGCCCCAAGGTGATGGGCTGGCTCCCCCGGGGAGACCCTGCACCCAGCAGAAGGTGGATGGGTGCTGGGGGGGTACATCCTGCACCCCGCATCTCCCCTGTGTGCCCCGGCTGGGCGAGGGGGGAGCCAGGCGAGCGGGGAAGGAGGGGAGAGGAGAGCCGGGGTTCGGTGTGGGGGGGGGTCCTGCAGAGGGAGGAGGGGAGGGAAGCGAACGGTGATCCAAGAAAAGCCTACATACATCCGAGGGCTCCGGGAGCGGGGCGCCGTGGCTGTGGCGGCCGTTCTGGGCGCTGCCCTTGTGCCCGTTCTGGTGCGGCGAGGCTGAGCGGCGAGGCGAGGGGGACGATGGGCTGCGGCTGGAGCGGGCGCTGCTGCCCTTGGGGCCATCCTGCCGGCGCTTGGGGCTTAGCCTGCGGGGCAGCGTGCCGTGAGCCGCCAGCATCCCCCCCTGCCCCGAGCCTGGCACGGCATCGCCCTTCGCCAGCCTCCGGCAGGGCTGCCGGCTGCAAGCCCAGGCTGAGATGGCAGGGCAGCCTTTGCCGATGCAAGAAACGGGGTGAAAATTGGCATTTTTCTGCTTTCTCTAGTTAAAAATTGCAACCCTGGCCAGACACCATGTTCCCAACCCCCCCCAAGATGCTACAGCACCATCCTGCTCCCCTTCATCCCTCTGAGGGTCCCCATCCCATGGACATCTCTGCCACCTGCCTCCCTTCCCTCCATCCCAAGGGTTCTCATCATGGGGACACCTCTGCCACCTGCCACCCCACCCTCTATCCCCAAAGGTCCCTATCATGAGGACACCTCTGCCACCCATCTCCCTGCCCTCCATCCCATAAGGGTCCCCATCATGGAGACACCTCTGTCACCTGCCACCCCACCCTTTATCCCCAAAGGTCCCCATCGTGAGGACACCTCTGCCACCCATCTCCCTGCCCTCCATCCCAGAAGGGGCCCAATCACAGAGACACCTCTTCCACCTTCCTCCTTGCCCTCCGTTCCCCAAGGGTGGCCAACATGGGAACACCTCTGTCATCTGCCTCCCTGCCCACCAAAAACAGAGGCTGGGGGGCCGGTGGCGGTGGGGGTCGGGGTCTGCTCTTACCTGCCGGGGGATTTGGAGCCGCTGTCGTCGGAGGAGAGCGAGGTGCTGTGGGAGCTGCAGGAGCTGCGCCGGTGCGAGCGCCAGGCAGGGGACTCGCTGCGGGACCTGCGGAGAGGGCGGCCGGGGGGCCGGGGGGCAGGCTGAGCCGCCGCAGTGGGGCATGCCGGGGGGCACACCACCCCGCTCCCCCTGCCATCCCGGCCCCTCACCTCTTGCGCTCTTTGTTTTTCTCTTTCCGCTTGTTCTTGGGGCTTCGGGACCTGCGAGAAGAGACGGAGGCTGCAGAGATGGGAGTGGGAGCAGCATGTTGCGGGCCGGGGGGGGGATTCCCTGGCCCACCCCCAGAGCCACCGAGGTTGCAGGAGGAGTGATGGGGAGGACCTGCCAGGAGCTGGGCTCCACCAAGCTTCAAACCTCAGTGGGGTCCCAGCTGGCTTTGGGGGGACCATGGGGGCCACACTGGTTGGCAAGGCAGGGTGGCAGCGGGAAGGGGGGGACTGGCTCTGCTCAGCATCCACAGGGCTTCAGGCACGTTGTCAACCCGCAGCTGTGTCACCCTGTGTCAGCCCCCTCTGAGCCCCTCTGCCGGCCCAGGCACCCTTTGCTTTTTTTACTTCTTTCACCCTAAAATAGCCGTGCTGGCAGAGGGCATCTGCAGAGGTTCACCCTGCCCACGGCTGCCCGCTGTCACCCCTTCTCCCCGAGGGGACATTCAGGGCCATGTGGGACCCTGCAGCCACCCAGAGTGTCCCTGTGCCACCTCCAAGGGTGGGGGATGCCCAGCGGGGTGCGGCCGCGGGGTGAGGGGGGACGCTCACCAGGCAAGGGACAGATGGACAGATGGCAGGTGGTGGCAGCCCACACGCACCCACTGCGCCCAACAGGTCCGTCCCCAGGGGCAGAGGGGATGGGGATAGCGGGAGGGCAGGTGACAGGGGGTCCCCAACTGGGGAAGCTGGCAGCCAGCACTGGTGGCAGTGGGGTGGCTCCTGGCAGCCGTCACTCTCACCTGTGTCTTCTCTTCTTCCGCGACCCCGACTCAGACCTGCGGGATGAAGAGGAGGCAGAGCTGAAGGAGACATGCAGAGCCGGCCAGAGAGGAGCGAAGGCTGGGCAGCCCCTGGGGACAGGGACAGGGGCGGGGGGGGGTGGCCCTGAGATGGGCCGCTGGATGGGGCAGGTGACAGCTGCTGTGGGGAGGTGATGATCCCATGAAGAGCCATCAGCATCCATCGCTGTCCATGCCTCCACCCCACCCCAGCCCAAGGGCGGGCAGCTGCCAACCTGCCCCACTGTCCCCAACCAGCCCCGGTGTCCCCAGCCAGCCCTGCTGTCCACCCTACCTGTCGCGTCTGTGTTTCTTTCCAGTCTTCTTTTTCTTCTCCTTGCGGATGGGTGACGAGCTGTCGCAGCTGGAGGGGTGGGGGGGGGAAAGTGGGTGCCCTTGAGGGGGCAGCAAGGGACACCCCAGCCCCACGGCCCAGGGGAGCTCCATCCTGCCTGCCCTGGCACCCTGCTTCCCCTGGACCACCCTTGGGATGCAGGAACATCACACAGAAGTTATTTCCTGGGGGAATTTGGGGTGGGGGACAGAAAGGGGCCTTTGGCAGAAGGGCTCCGACTGCCTTCAGTACTGGAGGTCCCAAATCCTGCTTTGTCCCATTGCCACCTCGTGGGCTCTGCAGCCTCCAGCAGAAGACAGGGTGGCCAGTTCCCGCTGGGATTTTGGAAGGGGACAGTGGGTGGCGGAGGCCACCTCATGCTCTGCACGCCCAGCGGGGACCCCCCAACCCACCCAGCCCACCGGGCACTCACCTGCGCTCCGAGCCGGGTTTCCTCTTTTTGCTGCCGTAGGGAAGGCAGAGAAGAAAGGGACATTAGGGACAGCATCCTGCCCAGCTGGCCAGCGCTAACCAGGGAGGGGACCAGCAGGTAGACAGAGCCAGACCCTCCGGGGAGCCAAATCCTGCCCGGCGCTGTGCCCTGTGGCAGCCGGCTCCTTCCCAGCACAGACCAGGCAAGGTCCCACCAGTGCATGCAGTTGGGTGGGCTGGTGGCGCATCCCACAGCGCTGTGCCTGTGGCGCCATCGGTGCATGCAGATGCGTCGCACCTCTTGAGGGTGCATGTTTGGGGGTGTGCTGCCTCCCAAAGCGGGGGGAGTTGCCCCACCGGAGCCTGGGGAAGGGGGTGAGCCGGGAGGAGAGCTGCCCTCCCGGGAGAGGGCATAGCGCGGGGACAGCGCAGGGACTCACCGGCTCCGGCGGTGACCCGATTTCTTTTTCTTTTTCTTCTTGGGCGGAGGAGAGGTGGAGCTGCTCGAGCGTCTTTTCAGCCTGCGAGGAGAAGGCAGACAGGGTCGGGGGAAGCAGGAGCAGCCACCTGGAGGTCTCCTGGCCTCCATGTCCCCCAACGGGGACCTGGCAGGTGGGGAGACCTCTCTCCCTGTGCGCACCCGCTCCCCAAAATCCCCTTTATGGATCCAGTCGGACCTATACTCGCGGTGGCTGCTGTCCTCACGGTAGCACTCGGCTGAGCAGTCGCACTGCAGCAGGTAGCCCTCGCCGTAGTCGGGGTACTCCACCGCGTACTCCTCCCCGTCTGCCCCGTGGTGGTTTTCTATCACTCTGCCGAAGGAGGAAGCACAGGATTAATTCGTGGCTCCCCATTCCCCATCTCCCACCAGAGCGGCTGGGGGAAAGTAGCCCCGGTGTGGCTGCAGGAGCTGGGGAACATCCCCTCCGCCACAATATCCCCAGGGGACCTTGGTCACTTCACTTGAGGTCCACACGCAGCAAAACCCCATGGTGGAGGGGTCTTCCTGGGGCTCCTGTCCCTGCAGTAAATCCCTGCCAGGCTGGCACAGGGATGCTCCGGGGCTTGGGCCACCATCTCCCTGCAGGGTCCAGCCTCAGCATTATTGGGAGCCCCTTCTGGCATCGCCCCAGTGGCAGAGCTGAGCGGGGCGCTGGGGTGAGCCCAGGTAGGCGGTGAGGCTGGATTAGAGCGAGAGGAGCTGGCAGGAGGGATTCAGGGGGATTATCTTCCCGCTGGCGGGAGCTGCCTGGGATGATCTGGGCTTTGAGGCTGGCGTCCCAGCGTGCTGCCGGGTCGGCACCGGAGCTTCAGGCAGGTGATGGGTGATGTCCCCCCTGGGCCAGGTGAGATGGGTAAGGAGGGGGGGACATCAGACCTGGAGCCATCAGTGTCTCCTCTCCTTCCTGAGAGGCTTCATCAGCATTAATTTTTCCCGCTGCCATAGAAACCAATTGGAGGTTGCCATTGACTACCAGGGCTGCAAGCAGAGGCCCGGCAGCTGGACCGGGCAGGCAGGAGGGACCCCCCTGCCCAGCCTCTCCATGCCATCCCCCACCTCCCCAGACCTCCTCTCCCATCAGCGCCAAGAGCAGCATCAAACTCCCCTGGGAGCCTCTCGTTTGGTCTTGGGAGATGTAGGACATCTCACCCTGGGAGGGACACAGCCATCCAGGTGCTCCGGAGGGAACTGTAATGGATGGGACCATGCCTGGAGGGTGCCCGGCATCACGCCAGCCCACGGAGATTTGCCCTCAGAATCCTGATGTGGGCTCCTCCGCCCTTCCCAGCCCGGAGGGGTGCGGCCAGGGATGCTGGTGAAGGGCAGGCCCTGCGGCGCCAGTCCCTTGGTAGCCCTGCCAGCGCCTCCGGCCGAGCAAAGTGATGCTCCCAGCCCCACACAGCAGATCCAAGAGCAGTACGTGTTGGCATCCCTGGCCACAGGCAGGCTCTGGGCCGTTTAACCCAATTAAAAAGGGTTTGGACCAAAACTACAAGCGAGGCATCCTCCTCCTGACTGTGGATGATCGCTCAAGCGGGTCTTGGGTTCCCTTCTGTGCCGCAGCCATGGCTTTCTGGGTCCTCTCCAAGCGACTCCTGCCTTGGCTGTGACCCAAGGGCAGGAACGGCCTTTCAACTACCCACCCAACCGTGGGAAAGGGGAGAAAAAGAGGAAAAGAGAGGAGTGAGCTGGGATAATTCCCTGTTGGACTCTCCGTTCCGGGAGCAGGCAGTGCTCCATGCCAGAGCCGGCTGCCAGCATCTCACCCATTAGCTGTGCTCAGCGGCTCAAGACAGGCTTGTGCTGGCCCAATTATCCCTCCCTGCCCAGCACATGCTCGTGTTTGTTTTCGATCCCACCAGCCTGTCCATCACGCAGTTACTCCTCAGGGACCGGGCTGTGCACACGCAGAGACGGGAGCTGGAAGAGCGCAGAGAGCAAGCCAGGGACTCAGGTGGTCACGGCTCTGCTCGGTGCCTCAGTTTCCCCTGGGGAGTTTTGCAGATGATGCTGAGCTTTCGCATCTGCTTTGAAATGAAACCAGCTGGTTCAGACTCATAGTCCCGGCAGCCAAAGACGCCGCTGTAAAAGTCCAGAGAGGTGCTGGAGCAGGACCAGCCCGTGAGACGTTTTGCCAAATACTCTCCCAGCCACTGCAAGGGCTGTGGCTCTTTAATTAAAGTTTATTTAACTGCCTTGTCCAGCCTCTTCAACCAACACAGACCTTTTGCACCCAGGACGTCCTCTGGCAGGGACTTCAGCAGCTCAGCTCCCTGCTGCTTGAAGAGCCACCTCCTTTAGATCCAGCTCCTACCAGCCTCCTCCAAGCACCTCTGGCTTTGCTCTCCCCCGGGCAATCCTTTGCTTTGAGACTGCTCCTCCCAGCTCAGCATTATTATTTATAGCCCCTGGGCTAATCTTTAATGATTACCCTTCATTTTGCAAAAGCAAGCCCGCAAAGGTGACAGCTAGGGCTCCCTGGGTAACCTTAATGCAACTTCGGCTTCCCTACGTGCTCGTTAGAGCGCCAGCCCTAACAAGCCTGCCTGGGGAGATGCCCTGGAGATGACTCGTTGCCCCCATGGGCTAAGGCCACTTGTTAACACTCCTGCTTGATGCTGGGCCACCTGGGCAGGTCGGTTTTCCCATGCCGTGGTTTTTCCTGCCTGCGGGAGGACCCCAGTTGTTTTATGCTGCCCCAGAGCCATGTGCCCCATCCTGGGCTGGGCACAGCCGAGCTGTGTCCCTCCCTTCCCAGCGTGCCGGCGGAGCGGCGGGAGGAAGGCTCTCCCTGTTGCCTCGGCTTTCCTGCCTCCCCCCTTGCCCTATTTCCTGACCCTAATGAAGCATTAATATTCAGTGAACCTACAGCATCTATTCCTGTCCCAAGTGACCTGGTTTCCAGGCTGATGGATGGTGCGCGCTGGGCGAGCCATGCTGCCTGGGCCATTAAGCATCGCACAGATAAATCATCATCGAGCCAGGGCGGACCCTCGCGAGGCTGGGGACAGTTCTGCATGGGGCAGGAGGAGCCAGTGGCACGTCCCCAGCAGGAGCTGGGCCGCTTTGGACACCTAACCTGAGCCCCAAGCCCCCTGCCCCAGCAGAAGCAGCCCCCAGGGACCAGGCAGAGTGAGGAGCGATTAGGAGGCGGGGGCACAGGGCAGGAGCTCCTTGGAATAGCTTCTTCCGTGGGGCTCCTTGGTGTCACACCGGCCTGACGGACACAAGGGCTCCAGGTCTACCCTGGTGAGAAGCAAGCTCGAGCCCTGCCTATCCAGCCTGGGCCCCTTGCAACAGAAATTGTTATTACTATTATTAATGATTATTATTGATAACACTAATATTTCTAGTGTTACAGAACAGCAGCCAACCTGCAGAATCATCGCCAGCCAAGCTGAGTTACCCCAGCTTCACACCTGGAGACATGAGGACTATTCTGCATTACGGAGTGAAGAGCAAGGACTGGAAACCAGTGCCCTCACCTGGCTGGAGGCAGAAGCTCCAAATTCCGCCCTGGGAAGGATGGGAGAGGTGACCCAAAGAGACAGGAGCAGGCAGAGGTGAGGCACAGCAAATCTGCAGCTTGGTCTCTGCCACTGGCTGGTAGGGTCAGCCAAACATCGACACCTTCTGCACTTTGGTTTCATCATCTGGGACAGGAGCATTGCAGCGCTGGCCTCTCTGTACAGCATCCCAAGGTCTCCAAAAGACCAGTGCAAGATAACCCCCCTAATCTCTCTCAGAGGTAGGATACTGCCTCAGAGAGGCAAACCCTGCCTCCAACCAACTGGTCAACCAACCAACCATCAAATCAACCAACCAACCAACCAACCAACCAACCATCCAACCATCCATCCATCCCTATATACCTTCTCTATGTCCATCCATCTATCCAAAAATCCCTATATATACCCTCTCCGTATCAAGTCATCCAGCCATTGATACTCGGGGGCAATCTGGGAAGTGCCTCTCTGGGATGAGAGACAGGCAGGACACACAGATGGTCCGACTCAGAGCTGCCTCACTTACATTTGGCGCCCATGCTGGTCCTCCCTGGTGAGCACGCCTTCCTTCTCCATCAGCATTTGCCGAAAGGTCCCCACTTTTTGCCGGATCTCCTCTTCGGAGTACCTGGATGGGTAAAGGCATGGTCAGGGCTGCTGTGGCCAGAGCGTGGGCTCCCCAGGTCCTCCACTTGCTGAGGACCTCCATACCTTTGGGAATGACATGTGGCTGGAGGGGCCAGTCAGAAGGAAGGGTGGCATGGTTACGGTTGTCAGGGCTTGGAGGAGAGCAGATCCCTCTGTCTGGTCCCCCGCCACCACCCTCTGTGCCCTCCTCTCTCCTGCCTGCCCCCCTCAGTGCTGCTTGGCATGGAAGGGGCATCAGGACATCAGGAAGGGGTAAAAGAGGATGTGGCCATCCCCCATCTGCTGCCTCAGGTTTTGGGCCATGGCCCTGCCAAACCCCCCTGGCCGGTGCCAGTATCGCAGCTGGTGATTCCGGGCTTCATGCCTGGTGCTTCCGTCCCATCGTGAGCCTCCCTCACCCGTCCCCGCGCTGCGCCGGGGCCCCGGCAGCCCAGCCAGCTCTGCGCTAATGCCGAACGCTGACTCAGGTCGCTGCAGGGTTATTAATGAGAGACACTAATCACTTTGTCCCTGGCATCTGAGAGCAGCCACTGCAAACCACGGCATTCCAGCCGTCCCCGAGGTGTCCCCAGGGAGGGACGGGTGGCAGCCCCGCGTGGGTTGTCCCATGCCACAGCCCACCGTTGTGCGAGGGCACCCGAGCATCCCCCTCGACCAAAACCACCCACACGGAGGGATGCGGTGGAGGGACCCACGCTGCTCCCGGCATCATCTCTGGGGACAGGGCAAAGGGAGTGCCACCACCACACTGCCACCCTGGGAGGGAATGGGTCAGGCTCTGCGTGCATCCTTGTCCTCACCCACACCATCCATAGGGGCTCCTCCTGTCCCTTCCTCGCCATCATGTCCCACCAGCATCACCACTAACGAGCCCAGAAAAGTGGGTGTCACAGCCTGGCTGAGCCCCACGGCGCCTTGCAGAGCCCATGGTGGCGCCCTTGGGTGCCCTGGGTGCAGAGGAGTACATGGCAGTGTTCACCCCCCCTGCAGTAGCCATGAAGGGGAACAGCGAGGAGAGGGGAATTAATATTAACGAGCCAGTCCCGGCCATCCCATGGCCATCAGCCGGCCAGCAGCAGCAGCAGCAGGAAGATGTCCGCCCAAGAAGATGAGCATTTGCTGCAGCACATTACGAATGCGGCCGATATCTCGGAGAGGGGATGTGAGGCCAAACAGGAGGTGACAGATGGGCCACTGCGGCTGGGCCATTAGCAAATCTGCGGGGGGCAAGTCCAAGGTGAGGAACCCCCGCCCCGCACCCAGCGATCCTGCGATGGGGACAGGAGCACCCCACCAGCCTCTTCCCTCCTGCACCCCCCGGCGCTGCTTATAACCCCAACGCAGTGATTTTGGTCTTGCATTTAACACATAGAACGGGCTCGGGGAAGAAAAAAAAAATGCTGATGCTTCTTTTCCAGACAAGAAATCCAGCCTGCAGGCAGGGAATAACGGCACAGGCAGCCCAGAGCGAGCAGCAGCCGGGTACAGTGCAGGCAGGAGGAGCCATCCGCATTTAAGGAAACACGGGAGCGCTTAAATCCCCACAAAACCTCCTCTGCTGTCACACCCGTTCATCCCCGCAGCCCTGCCCTTGGTGACAACTCCCCCGAGGCCGTGGCCAGCATGTGGCCCCCAGCCCAGGCAGAAACCTCAGGGGTGCAAAGCACTTCCCATGCAACCCCCCCAGAGAGCCCTGCGCGGTGGGGAAGAGCAGGTGGAGGATTAACCAGGTTGACCAAGATTATTACTGTAACTATATTATCATTTCAGTGTATCACCGTCATCATCATTATTAATAGCCTTAATAATAGCAAAGGCAATTATAGCAATAACAACAATACCGATTGCAATATTGCTATTACCCATCGCAGTAATGATACTACTAGTAGTAAGATCCCTAGTAGGGTGCAGGAACCCGACAGGAGGCTCTGGGCTCCCCAAGGCGCCAGGTCAGCCTTATTTATTTCCATAACGACAAATTAGGCACAATCATTATTCCAGTCTGTGTGAGACAATTTAATTCTAGGTCACGCTTGCGCTCTTAATGAAAGCCTTGGCGAAGCCTTCCCTCAATCCATTTTCCTTCTCCCCAGCTGATACCGGTCCCCGTCTACCCGCGTGTGCCGAAGAATTTGCTCCATCCATCAGGTTTTAGCGAGCTGTCAGGGAGATCGGGCCATTCGGCTGCTGCCGGAGTTATGGGCAGCCGGCAGTGTGGCCATGGGTCCAGCAGGGAAGGGGGTCTCCTCGCTGGCCCCCCAGCACCTCCTGCCCACCCGGGCCAGGATGTTCTCCAGCATCTCGTGTTTTCCCCCAGCTCTTTGCTTCCCCGGGGCAGAGGAAGGGCTGCCGAGCAGCTCATGATGCAAAACCAGGGGCACGGCAAGATGGGAGGGATCCTCTCACCCCAAAACTGAGGGGAGGGAAGGAAGGCGGGACCAAACCAGCCCTGCCTGGGACTAAACCCCAGCTGTCCTTCATCTCCCCAACACGAGAGACAGAGATGGACCCTCTCCTACCCCAGGCGTGGGGGACACGGGTCGGGCAGCACTGATGACTGCCTCCTCCTGCCTCCGCTTCCCCTGCACGATGAGCTGGGAGCCCAGATTTCCAAGCGGAGGGGCCAGATTGAGCCTCCAACATTTGTGCGGACGCGCTCCTAGGTCTGCATTTCTTGGAGGCCCTTAACTTCGTAAATCAACCCACCAGCCCACCCCAAGGCTATCCAATTCGCCCAAAAGTGGATTTACTTCCAACTGGGGACATTTGCCACATCAAGGTGGGGTTTTTTTAGAGAGGACAAAAAGGGGAGAATAAGGTGCAAGCAGGTCAAAAGGATCACAAGCCATGGGGTACATCTCCAGCTCAGCCCTGATCCTTGCCACTCACCCCTGCTCCTCCATCATCTCCTGCAGCTCCATGCACTTCAGCTCCACTCGCCGCTTGCGCTCATGGTCCAGGATTTCCCGGTGAGCCTTCTTCACCAGGCTGGGCTCCACCAGACGCACCTCCTCCTCGCCCTTGTGCCACGTACCCGAGGCGCTGGGCTGCGAGAAGCCGTTGGAGGCTTCCTGGGGTGAAGGCACGTCGGCCCCGTTGTTGTAGAGCGCCATGCTGGCGTGGGCGGCCTCGCCGCCAGCAGCGCCTGGGAGGGAGAGAAAGAGTCGGGGGTCAGTCCCTGCTCTGGTTGCCCTCTCGCCCCGCAACAACATGGGGACACCGGCAGGACCTGAAGGCTAAATTTGTCTGAAAAGAGAACGGCAGGTTGGTGGGAAGAGCAACTGAGAGGTCTGGGTCTTCTGCCAGGGCCCTTCCAGCTCCTTGCCTCAGTTTCCCCATCTGCAAGGCAAGGCTGGGGCTATTCCCAGGCTATTCTACGCCGTGAGGGAAAGAGCGGAGGGTGCTCCGTGCCAGCCTCATCCTGGGAAAATGCTGGCAAAGTGTGGGTCTGTGGCACCCGGAGCCATACGGCAGCAGCGAGACAGGCAGGCAGGGGTCCCTCTGAGCCCCACGGCCCCTGCTGCCAGCTGGTGGAGGAGGGACAGGCACCCATCCTCACAGCCCTCTGGGGACACCCCCAGGCAGTCCCCATCCAATGGGATGGACACAAAGGGGATGGACACAAAGACCTCAGATATCCCCTTGCACCCCCCAGCTGCGCTTGGCCGGTGGGGATTCAGCCGTGGGACATCCTGATGCCTGGTCCAGCCAGCAAACGCCTGCCCGACATCCTCTGGCACCCTCCGGCCATGGCCCGGTGCCGGCTGCAAGGGGGGGAGAGGCTCCCCCCTGGCTGCTGCCTGCCTGCCTTCTCCCTGCACTCTCACCTTCACGTGTCCCTGCCGCCTCCTTCCGCCACCACAGTCAACGTGTCCTCGCTTGGCTCCAAAAATAACCCCTGAGAAGAGGACAACCGTTCCCCAGCGACACTGGCACGCTGAGGCTCCGGCTGATGCTCCTCGAGCCCGGGGGAGGAGATGCTCCCAAATCTCCCGGATCAACCAGAGAGACACAACCTTGCCTCGGCGACCTCAGGCCACCGGCGCGCGGCGGAGCACCCGTTCCTCCGTCTCCCCATCCTGCGATGCCCCAGCTCCCCTGCCCAAAGCACCGGCCCTCCCTCTCCCCAGCACGGGATGCTCCCACCGGAGATCCACTGCCTTAATTACCAGCGGCAGCCCGGCTGCGGAGGCACCGCCTGGGCTTTGCCGGGGGCTCCCGGAAACGCGTCTCTGGCAAAGTCCTACACCAGGAGAAACAATGGGGGGCGAAGGCAGAGCACCCTCCCTCACTCTCCAAGGTGGCTTTGGGCTTGGAGATGCTGACAAAACTCAGCAGCCACTTCTCTGGGGTGTCTCCATCCCAGGGACCCCGCGGAGAGGCTTTTCCAAGGATGGGTGTTGCCTGCACATCCTTGCCCACGTGGGAATCTGCCAACCCTTGCCTGTGGTGCCCGGGGTGTCCGACACACGCTGCCCAAGGAGGACAGGGACAAACATGGGCCTGAGGAAGGAGGGATCCCTCAGCCAAGCGTGGGTGTGAAGGCAGGACAGACGGATCACGGACTGATCCGCACCATTTTGAGCCCGGGGAGGGCTTGTTGTTCCCGCTGTGCCATTCCAGCAGGACACCAGGCAGTTCAGAGCCTTCCCTGGCTGTGCCAGGTGCGACAGAGCCAGGGTGGGAACGCAGATCACCTGTGAGAGGCTTTGGGGACATTCCTCTGCTGTTTGAGGAGAGAAAAAGCATCAAAGCCCTCCCCGGGCTGGTGGGGGTCCCAGCCTGGCGGGAAGGTATCTCACACCCTGCGGCATCCCCAAGGGACATCCCCAGCATTCCCACTGCCAGTGGCTACCCCATGCACTCATTTATCTCCTGACAAGCCTGCCCGGGGAGGACGGCAGCTGACTGCTGAATTACAAGGGGTTTTTTTTTTCCTTCCCCCCCCCCATTATTACCATGCAGAGAGGAGCCAGCAGCCTTTATTTCCGCAGGGGCACGGAGGAATGGGCAGCGGGAGACACTGCTGGAGGAGCAGGAGCTGGTTGGGGCTCTGCACCCCCTGGATGCTCAGCCCTGTTAGAGCAATCGGAGGGGCCCTTGGTCCCCCCCGGCCGGCAGCAGGCAGGGCAGCACCCACATTCCGAGCCCCATGACATCCCGCCGGATGCAAGGAGCTGCCTTGCTCATCCCTCCCTGCCTAGGGGGATACCCCTGATCCCAGTCCCCTCTGTGTCCCAGGGCAGCCCCGGGCCAGAGACAGGAGAGATGCTGCAGAAAAACCTGGTTTGGGATCTCCCCTCTTCCTCTTTCTCCTATCAGGGCACGAAGCCAAAAACCAGGAAGGAAATCTGGGAATAAGGGAAGCTCCCCACTGGGAAACCTTCGCCCACCGAGGGGCTCAGGGAAGGAGAGAGGGAAGGAGCGGATGCTTTCCACAGCAGTCTCTGCTTGCTTTTCCCCAGCGGGAATTCATTTTATCCTGAGCCTGGCGGTGGGTAAATTCACTGCTGCGAAACCTTGAGAGCGTGTGGGCAGGGCGGGCAGGGAGACGGAGCAGCCTGTGGGATAAACCAGTGGCTGGATGGATACCTGCGGGTAAGGGCTGCACGGTGGGGGAGGCACGCACATCCCGCCAGGAAACCCTCCCCCTCTCCGTAAAAAAGCATGCGGTTGGAGATATCCCCCTTGTACCTGGGGCCAGGCAGGTGGAGCCAGTCCGGGGATGGACACGGCGCCGTGTGCCGGTGTCCCCTCAGCCATGAGCAGTATCCACCGCGAGAGCCGATACCAGCCACCCCACCTCGGCCACGGCACGGGCAGGGAAACAAAGGAAGAGAAAAACCAGCCAGGAACTCCCTCCGGCTGTCGATAGCAAAGCTGGGCCACAGGGAAAAGCCTCAGGCTGGGTCTGTGCCCTCCCTCATCCCCAAAGGAGACCCCCAGTGATACCCTGCACAGGAGCAGGTGGCTGTCACCACCACAACCTCCATCCGTCGGCCACCACACAGGGACCGCCTGGCTCCGCCAGCTCGTGCCGGCACCAAACCCGTCCGCGAAGGCGAGCACGGCCCTGCCCGAACGGCCATGGCTTCCTGCCTGGCTCAGCACTGCCCCCGATAATAAAGATGATGGTTAAATATTTCATTATCTGCAGTAATTACCCACATATCATCCAGCACTGGCAGCCCGCTGCCCGGCCGCCTTGCCAAGAGGGAGAGGAGGCGTCTTGGGGCGAGCACTGCGCCGTGTCCCCACAGACTCCTAAAGGCTGCAGGATGCAGACGAAGACAGTCGCTGGCATCCGTCCCCACCACCCAAATCCCTGTAGGGCCACCCAGGCAGCCTCAATTGCCCCGGCACCACGGGCTGGAGCTGCTGGGGAAACTCCCAAGCAAATCCCTCTCTTCCCATTTCGCAGAGCCATCCAACGATGTGTTTTGGGATCTCGATCTTCCCCGCTGGCGCTCCACATGCCACCCTAGGGCTTGGGGAGGTCAAAACAGCTTTTCTGCTGCCTGGATTAGAGCTTTTGGAAATGTTCAGAGCTGCCTCATCCCCATCCTCCATCCTAATCCTCCATCCTCATCTTCCTCCTCATCCCCATCCTCCATCCTCAACCCTATTCTCCATCTTCCTCCTCATCCCCGTCCTCCATCTCCATCCTCATCCTCCACCCCCAGCCTCCATCCCCATCCCACGCCTTACCCCAAGCAGAGGGGAGGATCCGGGCAACAGTTTTACTAGTCCGGGGGAGGCTGGGACAGACAGAAGGACAGGCAGACACCACGCCATGCTCCTGACACACTACCAGGAAAGACCCCACCAGCTTGGGGTGAAAGGACCAGCACCGCCATCCTGCTGGGCTCTGGGGCTGCCGGTTTCCAGCTAAGCTTTGCACCGAGCTCTCTCCCTTGTGGGCTGCGACCCCCAGGACACCTGATGGGGTGGCCCTGGGATGCAGCCATTCCCACGTCCCGCTATCCAGCCTGGACATTGAAGGGAAGCCCAGGCGTTCAGGAGCCCCAGCCCACAGGGAAAGAAGAAAACAAGGAGAATGAGCAAAAGAAGTGTTATTTCACCAAACTGCTTTTCCCCTTTTATTTTCCAGCCCAGAAACAAGCCCCTTCCCAGCTGGCTCCGCTCAAATCCCCCCGCGGGCGCCGCTCGGCTCCCCGGCCATGCCCGCAGCATTCCGGGCATGGAGCTGTGCTGGAGGCAGCTGCCCATCTCTCCTGCCCGCTGCCGCCGCAGGGCCCTGCCGCGCCGTAATGCAGATGAAGCCGTTTTCCCGGTGGGAGTGGGGATGGCAGCGGGGGGCTAGCGGTGCCTGGATGCTCTCCCGGCATCTCTCCCTCGGCGGAGAAAGGCGGCAGCAGTGTCTGGGCATCCTCCTCCCCACCCCCCCCATCTCAGCGCTAATTAAAGCCGCCTCCGGCCGGTGCTCAATTAATTCTCACCACATCCAGCTGCACCAGCCAGGGCAACGGCGAGCGCCCGTGTGCCGGGGACGCGGGCACGGGATATAGATGGGGAGCCCGGGGCGGGGGTTCCCTGGACCACTTGTGCACTGAGCGTGCCAGAGCTCAGTCCCAACAAGCAGGGGACAACCCAGCCGAGGAGAGGACCCTCCAGCTCCACTGGAGAGGGTGAGAGGAGTGGACCCCCATGGTTCCCTTCCCAATTTGGGGTCTCATTGGGGCACACCAACATCTACCGAAATCATAACCTTGTCCCCGAAGCATTTACAGCCCTGTCCCAGGCTGCTCCCTGCCCGTGCCGAGGGGACAGCTGGGAGAAGGGCTTCGTTTCGCGACACAAAAAACACCAGAACATCACAGCAAGGCAGCCGGCCTCCTCTAAACACCTGGCCGAAATTACAAGGAGGAAAAGTCCAGGGTTGCGGCCGTTAATTGGGCTGACCTTCTCCAGAGCTGCCTTCCACCAGCCCCCGAGTGCCAAAAGCCATGAGTCAGACCTCCAAGAAGGAGAGGAAAAAAAAGGCAAAATTGGCTTTAAAAGTATAGCCGGTCTGGGGCTCGTTAGTGCTGCCTCCCAGCCCCGAGCTGGCAGGGATCCTGCCCGCAGGAAGGGGTTGGCTACACCAACCATATACCAATCCGTATTTTCCCTGGCCCAAAGCTGGAGCATCCTTTGCTCCAGCTGCCTGACCAAAATTTGATGCCTTGTAGACTTTAAAGCAATTAATAAAGAATATATGGATGCTGGCTGGGGGGGGATGGGGAGGGTCGTGAGCTGGGTGAGGGCTCACTGCTGCCTGTGCATCGCTACGTCTGTGCATATATATATTTTTTTAAAATAGATGAGGAGGCTGGTGGAGAAGCTAAACAGTTGCTAAGCAACTGGGCTCTTTCCCAGCTTGGGGATGCAGGGGTGGGGGAGCCAGGAGTGGGAACGGGTCCCCCCCAAGCCGGACAGGCACCACACAGGGGTACAGGCAGTGGAGATCCATCAGCTCCCCCGGGAGATGCTCCGGAGAAAAGGGCCCAATGGAGGGTGAGGAGCTGGGCTTCGCTCCTGTCCCCAAAACACTGTGGCCGAAGCCCCCCCAGCCTGATTTCCTTGGGCTGCCCTGGGGAGGCCAAGCAAACCTCATTCCCAGCTCCAGCTGGACAAAAGCTGATGGGAAGAGGGTGACACCGTGATGGCGACCATCCCCAGGAGACCCCGGGACCTCTGCAGTGATCTCATTCCCAAGGCAGGGATGAGGGGAAGGAGGAGAGACGTGTCCAAGCGATGGCAGCAAAACCCTGCCCCGTGCAGAGCGGAGGGGCAGCAGGTCCAGGTGATGGGTACCCCTAGGGGACCCCCCAGCCCCGCACCCCCAGCCATGCTCTCCCCAACCCCTTGGGGCCACCGTGTCCACCAGCCGCTGCTCGCTGGCAGCCGAGGCACCTGCAGGCAGCCCCAAGCAGGGCCCTCCCTGCTTTGCCAGACTTTCCCTAAGCCGGACACGCTTAAATAACGAGCGGGGATGGAGGGGGGAACAGCCAGCCCCCCAGGGTTTTGCATCCTTGGGGCCATTTGCTTTGCTGGGCAAGGAGCCAGAAGGAGCCCCGTGGCCCAGCACCACTTCCGGGGGTGGGGAAAATTATTATTATTAATAAT